>JANAWD010000537.1:0-29828 GCA_027627245.1 Meripilus lineatus | reverse complement strand
CCGTTCACCTTCCGCCCGTACATACCCAAGGACTTTCACCACGAACTTCCTCCCCTTCACCCACTTCAACAGTAGCATCAAGCTCTCGATTACCGCCTCCTGCACCACGGACAACATCAACCGTACCCTCAAGGCGGTCATCCCTGTCTCTCGCAGCCATCACTTCACCATTCACACCAGACACGATGCCTAGACACCAGTCAAAAAACCTCCCAGCGCAGACGCTACCTTGGCTGGGCCAGCGTCTGCGCCCACTATCGGATCCTTCAGGCTCAGCCCCGGGCATACTCCCGCCTCCTCTTCCGACTACCCTCACCAGCGCCGTCGTTCCGTGACAGGTAGCAGCAGCAGCAACGTACCGGAATTCTCGGTAACAGCTCCACACTCATCCCACCCACCACCACCGCCACCACCTCAAGGTAGCCAACTCTCCACTTCCCCGCGGTCACCTTCCGGAATGGGACCGTCTTATGGTCCGCCTCCGCCTCCTTCCCGCTCGTATAGCGGCCGTACGCCTCATCGTGCTTCTGGTGCGGGTGCTCCTTCCGAGGAGCATGGTGGTTCTGGGAATTTGCGACGTTGAATTCAAATCAGAAGGATCCCGTCCTTGTGCAAGAACCACAGATATGGATTCACGGTTCGACCACCAGTGGCGGTCACTTCTGCCGTTTCTCCGTGTGTTTGTGTGGTGATGTGCGTGCGCGCATAAATGTAACGCATGCGTGCAAGCAGCTGCTGGAAGTTTTTTCCCCTCTTCTTCTCATTGGATGGCCAACTAAAGTATTATTGTCTGGTCTATACATTCTTCCCAGTCGTCATTTCGACGCATCTCCATATGTACTTGATAATGTTTCCTAGGACATCTCGCCTACTTTATTATAATCACAAAAACATACCCTTGTTTTATGTGTCCTCATAATTATGTATACACCGAATATAAATGACTTCATGATGATGTTGTATCAGTTTATTAGACCCAAATTTACCCCGCTCTTTTGCAAAAACACCGATTAGATCACTCACCGCACGAAATTTTTTGCATCTTCTCTTCACTTACGCACTCCAATGCGAACTATTGATGATGCATGGAATGATGGGTGTCGAACACGAAAATCATGAGCATACGATTGATGATCAACGGCGCAGAAGTCACAGGTACTGTAAGGGACAAAGAATGATGTGGCATACGGACATACATACATAACATACTAGACAGCTACCAGACGTCCCATGCAAATGCCCAACACAAGGGGTGCGAAGGCACGCGGGATCGGAGATGTGATGGAGCCCGTCCGTCATCCGAACAAGACGGTTTAGGGACAATACGCAGGTCCGAAGCGGCTGCAGAAATTTATATAGAGTTTTCCTGCAACAAACAACGGATGGACGGAATTGACGGCCAAAAAGTCTCGGCGACTGACATCGGAGCGCCCAATCCGGGGGATGCGTATGGCAAGGGGAGGTCAGAAAAATACTCGATCCAACTTTCTTTGAGAACGGCGATGGGCGAGATGTGCAGTGGTGGAGAGTGTCGCGTGTTTCCTCTCCTTCCCGGTATGTTGTATACCAATACCAATAGCGTGTGGTACATATCGCGATCCACGGGAAAGAGGGCTAGTGTGCACGTCCTCCACCATATTCGGCGCGGGATCTTAGAATGTGGTAATCCCTGACTGTGTGCCCGTGTACTGCGACTTCATGTCATCCAAGTCCGTTCCGTCGTCCTGAGATTTGTAGTCGTATTGCGAGAGGCTTCCCAGATCCGAGGTTCCCGCCATGGAAGAGAATGACGCACGGCGACGGAGACGATCAGATTGCGAAAACGCGAGGCTGCTTGCCGCCCTTTCAGACATGCCAACAGCACTGCCCGAGACGCTGGCCGAATCAGTTCCACTGGGTCCCAGTTCTTGCGATATGATCGAACTAGCATAGCTTCCATATGTGCTGCGCTTCGCCCCATTGGCCCGCTGTATCCCTGCACCGAACGGCCCGCTCGCTGAAAACATGGGGATACCAGATGAGTAAGTTGCTTGGGAACGTATGGATTGTGTGTCGGAGGGAATGTAATTTATTGCATCGTGTGTGCGGTAAAAGCTGGCGTCAAAGCGGCTCGGAGTACCAGAGCGACGACCTAAAACGCGTTAGCATCTCTGTACGGCAGCCATGAAAATACTTCGCCAAGAGCTACTTACCATCAGCAGCCATCCCGCCAGTCGACAGGTAGTCCCGCGCACTTGTCTCATGTCGGCGAAACTGGTCCATGGCCTTCACGAGAGTACGCCTAGGCTTGCTGAATTGTATCATGCTGGCCTGCAGATTATTCAGCGCCCCTTCGACCAAGCAGTTCTTCTCTTTGTAATGAGTAAGTAGGTAATGCCAGAGGGGATGCTGGGGATGGTATGTATCAGCTATCGGGATGTCTTGCCGGGATGTGTGGAGGCTTACCTTGCTGAGGACCTTGGGGTTTCCTAAAATAACTACTCCATATTTCGCCCGTGTAAGAGCGACGTTCAAACGCCTAGGGTCATTCAGGAACCCAATTCCCTGATGTTCGTTGCTCCTAACACAACTTAAGATAATATAGTCTTTCTCCCGTCCCTGGAACGCGTCAACACTAGCCACCTCTATCTCCTTGTAGAGATCTTTCTTCAGGGACCCGTTGAACTGCATATAGTTGACGATATAGGAGCGCTGGCCTTCATACGGCGTTACCACACCAATCTGGCTAGGTACAACACCAGACTTGAAGAATTTCGTGACGATCTTTTCAACATTTGAAGCCTCAGTTCTATGAATTAGTGGACACGTGCCCACCTAACATGAGCCCTCGGGTACGTAAAGGATAAATTTATACTTGCATACCTGTTCAGGAAAGATGTTCCACTCGAGGAGATTTCCTCTTGTCCCAAATTCTGATAGAAGAACATCGGCGTGTCCGGGACCGGCCATGGGAAATCGACGTTCTTCCGCAACCTCTCCGGTGCAGTAACGCCGTTTTGAAGGGTCCCTTCATAGAACATGTTCGAAGGGAACTCCGATAGACAGGGGTGCATGCGGTACTGAACTTGGAGTCGTATTGGGCGATTGCCGAGCACGACAAGACGCTCGAAGAGGGATTGCGTCAAGCCTGCCCGGGCTGCCTTCTTGTTCATGATCACAGGACCCAATTGCTTGAGAAAACTCAGCGTCTGTAATTGAAGCATGAGATAACCAAGGGCGAGTGACTTACCTGATGGTCACCAACTAGAACGACCTGCTTACATCCGAGTACGAGAGGTATCATGCACTCTTCAGGGCGACACGAGCTTCTTTCAATTCGAATGCGAGCGCCAAAGGAATAAACACGTACCTGGTTCTGCCGCTTGCGTAGCTTCATCGATAAGGACCGTCCTAAATTTGAGCTTGTTCAATCGAGGGTCACCCGCTCCGACACAGGTACAGCATATGACATCTGCTGCGCCCAAAATTTCTTTTTCGCATTGCCGTATGAGTGTCTTATACTTCCTCTCGTCATTGGAGCTCAATTCTCCTTGTTCGTTCTTCAATTGAATGAGCTTCTGCAATTCGATGTGCGTCGTGTTGTTCGCGACCTGCTGGTGGAGTGTCAGGAATGAGACGGAAGAATCAAGCGCTTCGCGTGATTTGGCCGTCAAACGGACGACTTTGAGACCCGTGGCATGTATTTTTTCTGTCAGCTGATCGACAGCAACGTTGGACGGTGCGCAAACTAGGACCTGTCCAGGATTCATCTTGGCAAGATGGTAAACGATAGAGGCGGATGTAACGGTCTTCCCCGTTCCAGGCGGGCCTTGGATAAGACTAAGGGGCTTCTGTAATACACTCTTGACAGCGTACATCTGCGAGTGATTTAGTTCCGGGAGTCCTGGAGCGGAGAAGCGTTTGGGCATCTGCGTTCGAAGGCTTTGTGGCTCGAGCTCGTGCCCTAGGAGCTTGTGGTACTGGATTTTTGACATCAACACAAGGTACCACCAATTCTCAACGGGGAAACTTACGATATATCCGCTAACGCTCTTCTCATCAACCGCAAACGTCTTCATGGCAAGCTGCATGCGGTCGAAACTAGTGGATTTCCATACAAAGTCGGCTGTAAAGTTAATGGTGACATCAATCGGAACGCCATCAGTCCTCCTTAACTCCAATCCAATTTCGTCAGATACGTCTGATCACAAGGGTTAACAAACCATAGCTGGCAAAGAACCCTAACGGAATCTTACTGTTTGGAATTTTGATGACATGACCATCCCCTTCCCAGGGTTTGTGTAATGTACCAGAATACTTGAGTCGTAATTCATCGCCTACAGCCAAACGAACCTCTCCGCTCTCCAATTTAGGAAGACAGAACCAAGCAACGCGCTTCTGGTTCAGGCCGAGGTCCCACCGAACCGAGATATCAGTTTGAGTTTGGGACTCTTTGAGCCTTTTGTCGTAATCAGCTTCAATCTTCACCAAGGGGCCAAAGATGTTTTGGTATTGATAGGCGTCTTCGTACCGCACAATAACGAAGGGTGGTTCGTCATCAACACCTGGCTTCTCGAGGTCTTCAAGAGTGGCGTTGGCGTTCTCGCGCCATAAATCCTCAAGGCGATTGATCTGCTGGAAGGAGATTTGTCGGGATCGAAGCTGCTCAGTTTCGCTTGGCGGCTTGACGAGCCAGGACAAGAAAGAACGATCGTCAATGAGTGGCGCCCAAAGAGCAGCGTTCCACGAGATGTCTTTTGAGATAGCCGCACATGGTTGACTGGGTACGATAAATGGAAATTAATGTGAGTGGAGTCAACCCTAGATTAATATGGGATGTCACATACCGGCACAGCAGGACGACTACGGTATCGCTCTTCGCGGGGATGAAGCCCAGCATGAATACGTTCTTGCTGCCGCAGTTGTAACATTCTGGGACAGTTTCTCCGAGGGGACTCTCCGCATGTAAGATGACCTCCTTGTGCTTCGCTCGTACCAGGTGGTTAACAATGTGGGACGCGGAGGTGTTTCCGCGTGAGTTACAGAACCACTTGGAACATATCAGACATTTGACCACGGATGCGGGGGAGTGAATGCCACAGTAACTAGGAGACGTTGTCAGTGAAAATAGGACAAGAAGAGACCATCTGATGACTAACCTGCAAGCATGGGGTGGTAGATCCACCTGCCCTTCGTCCTTGAGATCGTCGAGGACGGCATCGAAATCTTCGTCTATACCACTTCTGGAAGACGTATGAGAGTGTCCGTTGTGATTATGTCCATTAGGAGAGGTGACTACAGAGCGGTCGTCCGCGATGGATAGGCTCTCCAAATCGACTGGGATATGGGATTGGCTGGTTGTATTAGCTGTGTAGATGGAAGAAGTGTCGTCCACGACTCCGATTCCACCATACGACGAAGCCGAGTCGTATTGAAAGTTTTCGAAAGAGTCCATGCGGCAAGGATATGGTAGAAGGAAGAAGAGAAGGAACGAACACACTGACTGCAAGTCTCTTGCCACACTCGGCCATTCTGACTGGATTCACGCAGCACCCGTGCCCCGCCCCGTCCACGTGGTCACCACGTGGGCCATCGCTCCTTGGAAGACTACCACACACTGGCCTTCATCTCTCCCCTTCCACCGGAAAATGTCCCATCTCAATAGAAGTAACGGCAGAGCAGACCCAGAGGTCATCGTCAACGTATGTTCCTCAAAGCTATTGGCTATACAAATTAGCTCACAGGTACCGGAATTAAAGTTTGCAGATGGTCTATCATATTCCAAAACCAAGCTGGAGGAAGCATATCGAAACGGTCTGCTTGAAAAGCCGGTGAAACCCCCAAAGGTCACAGGTGTCCCAGCAAAGAAGGACGATGTAGAGCTCATTGTAAGTTCTTTCGACGTGGTGCCTCACCTCACTCTTCACACAGCCCGATCTCAGGTCCAGGAACTCGAAATCCCAAAGGCTCGCGCAGAGAAGGCACTCGTTGAGCACCACGGGGATGTCGCAAAGGCACTCGAAGCTTTAATACTGCCGTAAAAATGTAGAATAGTCGGTATGAGTAACACTTCTACGGTACACTCGACCCAGGCTCTCCCTTCAACATTTTACTCTTCTCAATGATTTGATGTAGCGTAGAAATAACTTCCTTGGAATGGATCCTCTGCGACGGCGTGGTGGTAGGAGGAGGGGGAGCGGGTTTGAGGACGCCAATGTTTGAGGTTGGAACCACCTCGCTCATGCCCACGTACTCTCGCGAACCTGGCCAATGAGGATTGGGCCGTAAATCACCCTGCTCATCCCAACCTCTCACCTCCGTCGTCACAACAGCTGACATGAGTCCACTTGGCTTGGGTCCAACAACCGATGGGCCGTCGACAAGCCTAGCACCTATCAACTTGAATCGACCAACACCTTGTTGTGGGTCACGGGTGCCAAGTTTCGCTAATGTGGTCCAATCCATGGGCACTTGGTCCCTACCCAAAAATGCACTGTTCATGATGGCATTCTGTCCAGCATAACTGACAGTGTAGCCAGCGGGTCCTCGAACAACAGTGGTCCTCGTGCGAATGATGCGACCCGGTCGAGGTTTGTTCAGGAGGAAGGCCTGCAGATCGGGATTTCGGGCGTACAAAAGCCCTCCCGCTTTATGGGGTTGTTGCTCGATGGCGTGCACATCTGGGGAATCGTACTTGGACTGCATTTGAGCAGAAAGGAACTTTTTGTGTGCTGTCGAGGCGGGAGCTTGTGACTGTTCCCATATTGATTTTCGAGGTTTCTGGGGAGTTGTCATGGCGTGATCGAGTTCGAGATACCTCCGGAATTTTGGCCTGAGCTCCCTAAGCCGTCGCAAATACGACTCGAATTCCCTGTCCGTCATAGCGTGAACGTTTTCTGTTGGGACTTCCGGAGCGAACACTCCGAGCGATTTTGCCTCTTCAACCAATGGATCTACCACCTCCATCTCGACTTCCAGACCAGCCTCCTTTGCCTTCACAATCTCCTTTTGACGAGCAACCTCCTTCAACTGCTCGCCAAACTCCCTCTCTCTGTCTCCTCCAAACTCCGAGTCTATCGGCCATTTGATATCACTGTCAGGTCCCAATTTCTCGTCCCAAGGGCCTCCTTCGCTGACTTTGGGTGTGATAGCGACTTCGTCCCACATACGAATCCAACGACTCTGAGACTCTGCGCTGGCCCATTCCGTCTGCTGCTCCCTGGAATCTACCGCTGCCACGGTTGCATGGGCATTTCGAGTTCGGAACGGAAGAGGCCGCTTGAGACCCCAGTTGCCTCGGTGCAAGTCGCCTCCGTAAGATGTGTAGACCTGTCCAATTTGGGGGTCAAACGAGGCGAATTTTGACCTCCTTAGAAGTGCCGCGAATGGCGAGGGTGGTACTGGTGGAGGCATGAGTCTCTGACTGGCAATCCAGTCACGTCGGGCGAAATTGTGCAGGTGTAAGTAAAGTTGGGCAGGGTTAGGTCTAGCCCATTCTCGCGTGCCACACGAATTCAATCGCCGATCCGGTTGATGCCGAAGTCGTTGCAGTATAAATGGCGAAGATCAACACGACGAATTTTCACCCACCGACGTCCAAATTGCTGTCCTGTCTCTCACTGCTTTCGCCTTCACTGGCATGGCTGAAATTTCCATAGGTTGGATGGCCCAGACAAACGTCGTAGAGGAATTCTTTTGAAGGATGTCCCAAAAACAATCCATGCCGAACGCTTCTCCCTCTGGTTGAGAGGTTAGGACGCAGGATCACCTGGGGATCACCTACACCACTTCCGATGGTTTTGCGATACCAAGACCATAGGCTCGGGAGCAGATATCAGTGCAGGTGAGCAGTCATTTTTTGATCTCATTTCTTTGGGTTGTCATGATCGGGCCGATGAAGATAACCCTGGTAACATAACGCACCCCGCTGCAAAGTGAGCCTGCTATCGGATTTCTCGGACCTGATTTGTGGAGGAAACTCCTCGATGGTTCTGACGGGGTTGATGGTTATCGTCTGGTTCTCTTCATAATGAGCGTGGGTGCGATTGAAGAGTTAAAGGCGAGGCTGATGGCTGGTCTTGATGCTCTCCTGAATGTCTTGATTATTTGTTGTTTTCTCTGACTAACTTGCTTTCTCCAGGTGGTGATACTGCGCATCGAGGTGTCCATGACCGCCTTGGCTGCCGTGAACGCGCACTGTGATGAGTAGGTATCTGTTTGCTATACACGTAGAAGAGATTAGTCTATATCGTGTACATAACGTCCGCCAAAGTCCGTATGAGCGTATATGATTTGATATTTGGGAACATCTGCCAATCACGACATTGAGCGGGATCAGAAATGGGATTTCCAGCAGTGGAAGCTTCGGTAATAATTTCTGAGCGGGAAAGCACGCGACTTAGCGATTTTCGCCAACTCGATTGTTGCGCGGTCGCGGCGGGCACCGTCCAACCTTTCTCCCCCCTCCAACACCGTCTAGGCTCGCCCTTTCTCCCTTTTCACCACCACCAACGACGCTGACGATTCCAGTGACGAGTGTCCTCTCGTCCCTCATCGTCCCACTCAACCTCGTCGTCTCTGGTTGATCCTCCCACCACGGTTTTTGGACTTTTCGGGCCTCTGCAGATCATCTCTTGACGCTGTAGTTCATTTTCAGTCCTATTGGGCCATATATCTCCACTCTTAATCTTCACGTTCTCTCCAGATGGACCGCACGTTGCCTAGACGGGTCTCGTCGATGCGCGACATATCATCTCCTGCTATCCTCGATGTCCACCAGCGAAGCTACCCGGCTCTTCGGTCGAACCCACCATCACCTATCCTCCAGGAGGATTCAACCATGTCCAAGTCCATCGCCCGGTTGACGACACGTCCAACTCCGCTGCTGCCATGTACTTCAACACCCGCGTCACCAGTACTGTCACCCGTGGTTAGCGAGAATGGTGGTGACAGCACACCCAAGATTTTTGGTTTGCCCTTGAAATATCTCTCGTACGTCCAATCATATATTACTGTTTAACACGTTTATTAAAACCTCGCACCCACAGGCTCCTCACGCTTGCGCTCCAGAATGCTACGCTATCTATCGTCATGCATTATTCTCGCGTTTCGGTTCCAGCGTCTCAAGCGTATTCACCAGCGTCAGCGGTTCTCATGAACGAACTCCTCAAAGGCTCAATATCCTTCGTCATTGCGCTCTTCCGCGTGCTCAGTGTCTCAGACCCTGCAGGACGAAGCGTCGTTGGTGTACTGGTCGCATTCCGCCGGGTATGCAGAGAAATCTTCAGTGTTGATTGTTGGAAATTGTCAATACCGGCCCTCCTCTACGTCGTCCAAAACTCGCTTCAATTCGTTGCAATCGCCAATCTTCCCGTGGCCACTTTCCAAGTGACGTACCAGATGAAAATTCTCACAACGGCAGCATTTTCAGTTGCGCTCCTTCGCAAGAAGTTGAGTTCGACGAAATGGTTATCGTTGTTCTTCTTGGCGATCGGAGTGGGTATCGTGCAGATCCAATCGACTTCGGGACACGCACCTCAAAGGCAGAACATGCCTGTCGGCAGTGCTCATGAATCGGCACCTTTGCATATTCATATTATGAGCCCTCTGAAGGGATTCGGAGCCGTCACTGCTGCATGTTTTACTTCGGGCCTTGCTGGCGTTTACTTTGAAATGGTGCTCAAGAACTCAAAAGCCGACCTATGGGTTCGGAACGTGCAGCTCTCGTTATTCTCGCTTATCCCGGCAGCAATCCCTGTGGTCATGGAGTCGCCTTTTCCACATTCTCCAGCGGATATCATGGCGAACATGTTGAGGCACTTCGGAGGATGGGCTTGGGGAACGGTGGCTATTCAGGTGTTTGGAGGGTTGATTACGGCGGTGGTCATCAAGTATTCCGACAATATTTTGAAGGGGTTCGCGACGAGTTTGTCGATCGTGTTGTCTTTCTTGGCATCCGTGGCTCTCTTCGGATTCAGGATTACCCCTTCATTCGTTATTGGATCAAGCACTGTGCTGGCTGCAACCTGGATGTACAACCAGCCGCCTGGCAAGGAGCTCATTGCCATCACTAATGTGATGCCAAAACCTGTTACACCCATTATTGGTCAGCCTTCACAAAAGAAGGCGTCACCTTTCGGAAGCCCGAGAGTTATTGCTACGGCTCTTGGACTTGGCGGGAATGAAAAAGCGGATGGGGATTACTTTGGTCAAACGGTGGAAACGTCGAGGTATCTTAACGCTCCTTATGGATCACCTCTCCCTTCACGTACGCCGTCACCTATCCCGACACCGCCTTACCCGCCCACACCCGGTTCAGGGTTCCCGAGCAGTAACCTTCGGCATCAATGACGCGGCTGTTTCTCTGTAGTGTTGTTAAACTTTTATTCATCGTCACATATTATTCATTTCTCTTTTCTTTTCATTGACATTTACTTCCAAAATTTCCACTTTATTATACGACCCCAGCCTATCTCACGTTTGTCGACACGATGATATACCCTAACTAGGTCGCATAGCAAACCTCTGAAGAAAGACATTCGTAGTGATAGACGATGATTTTATATTTAGGTGTTTTTCCTCTTTCACCTGACCTTGTCTCATTCACGTTTTCACGATATATCTAACCCCAAAGTTGCATATACAATCCCCCACCGCCCATTCATTCTCCATCTCTTTCCCTTTCCCCCGCGCAACCGCAAACCATATTACTTAGCAGTTTCATGTGTTGTCTTTTTTTCTTTCTTTTCTTAGAAGAACGATGTTCTTTCTTTATACGCATGGAACTTAGAATATTAGATACGGTAGTCACTCCCGCTGATTGTAATCATCCTCATTTCTTTCCTAGTTGTTAGTTGTTTTTTTCTTCTCTTTTTCTCTGCAGATGAGGATCGGAGACGACGATTGATACCCTGTTTCCCCACACCAATACACAAAGTACCGAGCATAAAAAAATTTGCCTCTCAACCAACCTTTTTTTCTTCTCTTCTTTTCTCCTCAAGGGTCTTCTTAAGATAGGGTCTAATTTCTCGTTTTTCTCCGTCATTCTACCTTTTTGCTTGTTTGTTTGTTACGAATTTTCTTTTGGGTGTTGATCTCCATTGACGCTTGGATTATTACGAATGAAATGATGTTTGTTTGTTTTTTCCTGGGTGTGAATTTGAGAAATTTGAGAAATGAGACGATGGCTGTTGGCTGTCCAACTCGACCGAGGCCGAGGTGCTTGTTGTGGCGGCAAGATCTGTGATAAGATCCAGATTTACTTACCGACCAGGCTTGTTAATTCGACTCATTCAACTTTCAACGTCAACTTCAAGTGCTTTACCACCTGTCTCTATCTCCTACACGCCCTTGCTGGTCTCACTCTGGATTGAGAACACCGCAACGACCCCCCGACACTCTAGGACCCGCTTAATTACACCGAAGAAAATCCCCAAGGGGCTCCTTGGTTCAACCCACCGTGAACACCATGGTCCAAAAAACCAAAACCGATGGTCCGTTCACGCTTGATCGGGGACCTGGTCCCTCAATCTAATCCAGTCTATTTTCTATCAATATATAGGCCCTTCGCAAGCAGAGCAACTCCTTCGAGTGACCTCAGGAATCGCAGCCGAACTCATCAAAGCCCACGATGCAAACCAAACCGTCTCTCTCAATGAACTCCGAGCTAAAATGAGCAAGAAGTTCGGCTTCGGAGGGGTGCCAAGATTAGTTGACATTATCAGTGCTATTCCCGACGATTACAAGAAGGCTCTGTTGCCAAAGTTGAAGGCGAGACCGATCAGGACTGCGAGTGGGGTACGTCTTCAAAAGATATTTTCGATTGAATTGTATTGTATTAACGTCAATACCATTCATTGAACGGCGTTGGTTTTGACGACGTATTGGATCGGATTGGAAGATTGCCGTCGTTGCTGTCATGTGTAAACCACACCGGTGTCCTCACATTGCGATGACTGGGAACATCTGCGTGTAAGTTCGCATCTCAATTCAGTATGACCGAGAGGATATATCATCATGGACTATAGGTATTGCCCCGGCGGACCCGATTCAGACTTCGATTATAGTACCCAAAGTTATACTGGTTACGAACCAACGAGCATGCGAGCTATTCGTGCGCGATATGACCCCTATGAACAGACTCGTGGCCGAGTAGAACAATTAAAGAGCCTGGGGCACAATGTCGACAAGGTGAGCATTAGAATGGAGATGATCACAGAACGCTCCCCCGCACTTCTTTTTGATGGAGCTGAGTGATGCCGCAGGTCGAATTTATAATCATGGGTGGAACATTCATGAGCATGCCCGAGGACTACCGGAACAAATTCATTGCACAACTGCATAACGCTCTATCGGGCTTCACAGGGTTTGACGTTGACGAGGCCGTCCGGTATGTCTCCTCCGTCCATATGCTCCTTGCACCTAAAAACAGAGCAAGCTCAATCATTCTTCGGTATTCAGATATTCCGAACAGAGCAAATCTAAAGCCATCGGCATCACCATTGAAACACGGCCAGATTACTGTCTGAGACCGCATCTGAGGTGAGATATCTTTTGACCCTTCCATACTTCCTCCAAGCCGATGAGACGTCGATGACGGGCACACATGATACTAAATTTGCTGCTACAATGCCACTTTCATCTCCACAGCCAGATGTTAAGGTACGGATGTACACGGCTTGAGATTGGAGTTCAGTCCGTGTACGAAGATGTCGCCCGTGACACAAATAGAGGCCACACCGTGCGAGCGGTTTCAGAGTCATTCCACTTGGCTAAAGATGCGGGTTTCAAAGTCGTAGCCCATATGATGCCTGATCTCCCAAATGTAGGCGTTGAAAGAGACTTGGAACAGTTCAAAGAGTATTTCGAAAATCCTGCGTTCAGGAGTGATGGTCTAAAAATATACCCGACTCTGGTCATACGAGGTACCGGACTCTATGAACTCTGGAGAACAGGCAGGTACAAGAACTACACGCCTAATGTTCTCGTGGATGTTGTGGCACGGATTTTGGCATTGGTCCCACCTTGGACCAGAGTGTATAGGGTTCAAAGGTTGGTCTTTTATCAACGGACGCTGTGGCCGTAATTCTGTCTTGTGCCCTGACGTTGTTGTGCCTGTTCGATAGGGACATCCCTTTACCTCTCGTCACCAGTGGATGCGAGAATTCCGGGAACCTTCGCGAACTGGCCCTGAACCGAATGAAAGACTTCGGCGCTGAATGTCGTGATGTCCGCTTCCGCGAAGTAGGGGTGCGTCAATCCATGTTCCGTCAAATACATTTCTGTCCCAATACTGATAAGAAAAATTGCCGTTACAATCCCACAAACATGAAAACGCATCAACAACTCCCTCTCACGCACGATCGCTTGTGTCACTTGCATTCCTCCGCTGTATACAGATTCACGAGATTCATCATAAAGTTCGTCCTGAATCTGTTGAACTGCTTCGTCGGGATTATGCAGCCAATGGTGGTTGGGAAACCTTCTTGTCGTATGAAGATCCTGAGCGCGATATCTTGATCGGTCTCTTGCGACTACGGAAATGTTCAGACGAAGGTACTTTCCGTCCGGAGCTTGTAAAGAAAGCAGGAGAGGAGGGGGGTTGTAGTATTGTGAGAGAGCTACACGTGTATGGGACTGCTGTTCCTGTTCATGGTCGAGATCCGACAAAGTTCCAGCATCAGGTATGCGTCTCAAAGTCTATGATTGAGGCTGTGAGGTCATACAGACGAACTGATTTTCTTATGACTTCAAGGGGTTCGGCACTTTGTTGATGGAGGAGGCGGAACGAATAGCGAGAGAAGAACACGGCAGTGTGAAGCTTGCCGTGATATCTGGTGGGTAGCAGTCTGTCTCCACTCGATGAGCGCGGTTCCTGATGGAGCTCTTGACTGAATGGCGTGTCTATCTGTCAACAGGAGTTGGAACTCGCGATTATTATCGCCGACTTGGGTATGAACTTGATGGTCCTTACATGAGCAAATCCTTGGTATGAACATCATCAAAGCGATCAACGTACCGACGTCGTCCCTGTATTGCTATATCGTTTAACCATTACAGCTGTATCATAATCTATCATGGACAGAACTCTACTCGGGGTCTGGTAGCACAAGGGTATGAAAGTTGGGGAACACGAGTTCCTCTTCTACTGTCTTCCGTATCACATCCTGGATGAATCTTTCGACCCTCGTAACATTCTTCAGGACGTGCTTGTCTGCTTGACCGATCTCGCTTTCGATATAAATGGAAGGAAGCAGACGAAGACCGATGGGGAGGGGTTTACTGGGCCGCGGGGGTAATGCAGAGGAAGGGGTATCATCATCTTGGTCTGGTGAATGTCCCACACCAACAGGTGGGGTATCACGTTTTGGACGATCCCCCGAAAGTGGGCAGTATGGGTCCAGGTCGTCAAGGATACAGAGGTGTATTCGCCTGCGCTCGCCCTCATAGGCTACTGCGACTTCGCCGTCAAAGATAAGGCCGGTGACTGATAATTTGATTGGCAGAGACATGAACATGGGGGAAGGATAATTGATGAGCAGGGAAGTCGTGAAAGTTAGACGAAGATTTGAGTGCCATGTGATGTGGAGATGGACCTGTAAGTTGGGGTGCGTTGGAGGCGGTGGCTTTTCGGGCGAATCTTGAACAGAGACAGAACCCTCTTTGGCCTCGGGTGATACAGAAATATTGAGTCCTTGCATTGGTAGATTATTGGCGAAAGATGAACGGATTGCTGTGGCGGACATGGACCGCGATAGTGGGGAAACATACCCAGATGCGAATGGGTACTGAGTCTTGAGTTCGGTGAGATTCATCATTGGAGGACTCCATATATCTCTGTGGAGAGACGGTGTGGATGCAAACATGTCTTGGGCACGGCCATGTCCATACCTCATGTGAGGGGGCAGGAGATGGTACGCTGGTACCTCTTCTGGCAGACTCTGAGCTCGAGCTGCTTTTCGTGAGACCCATTCGTACCCCTCATCATCTTCTACTCCTTCCGCAACCTTGATAGGCTCTCTCTCCATGTCTTCATCCTCATCGTCTTCCAGGAAATCGCGATATATGTCTCTGAGATCAACAAGCTCGACCTCCGGGGCTGTACTGCCGAAATCAAGAGAGCTGACTTCGACGGGGCCAATAAATGAGGGTCTAGAGGTATTTGCGAGTTGTCTATTGAGTGCATCGACGAGAGAAGACGCAAGAGACGAATCAAGTTTTCCCCACTCCAAGTCGACCGACATTCTGGATTGCTAGTAAGCGGGGTACTCGCAAGTCGAGTGCAGGGTCGATACGCACATGGGTGGAAGAGACAAACGCCCAAGACAGCTGGTCGAGCTCCTCCACTCTGCCTCTTGCTCTATTCCACTCTGGTCCCACGACGACAACGGCCCTCAAGTCCCCGGGAGACCTCAAAAACGCAGTGCTTGCTGGCCTCCTACTGCAACTGGTTTCTTCTATACTATCTATTCTCTGGTCCATGCTAGTAAATGCCCCCGCCCACCGTCGTCGATTCATGGCTCGCATCCAGGCGCTTTGGAATCGTTATTGATGCTGGCTCTTCTGGCTCAAGATTGCAGATATACAGCTGGAAAGATGCTCGAGTTGTTCGCCAAGAGAAGGGAAAACAAGTGTATGGGCAGCTTCCGACTGTCGAGAAAGGTGTGCGTGAGGGGGAAGAATGGGTGACTAAGGTAGAGCCAGGTACGTGAAGCCAAGACGTTGTGTACGAGAATCGTGCTTTACTGCTCTTTTGATAGGTCTTTCATCCTTCGCGGAGAACCCTGAAGGTGTTTCTGCATACCTTGCTCCCCTGCTTGACCACGCAAGGTCCCAGGTACCCCCTTCCCTGCAATCCGAAACACCCCTCTTCCTACTTGCAACAGCGGGTATGCGTTTATTGACACCTACCCAGCAAGCGAATGTCCTACGAGAGACATGCACTTTCTTAAAGTTCCATTCGAATTTTCGAATAGACGACCCCTCACCTGCTGGGCCTTGTGGATCAAGTGTCCGGATTATTACAGGCGAAGAGGAAGGTCTATATGGCTGGATCGCAGTCAACTATCTCATGGATGGATTCGCAAGTACCTCCAGTCAACCCACGACATACGGATTCTTGGATATGGGAGGGGCTTCAACGCAGATTGCATTCGAGCCAAGAACGGAGGACCGCAGAAACTCCAAAAACCTAATTGACGTCCGACTACGTCTACTGGGTGGCAAGGAAGTTCACCACCAGGTTTTTGTTACCACTTGGCTCGGCTATGGTACAAACCAAGCTAGAGAGCGTTATGTTGGTCGGGCCATAAACGAATACGAAGGGCACAGAGCTACTCTCCATTCGCATTCGACAGTGAAGGAGCATATTATCCCGGACCCATGTCTACCTAAAGGCCTGACATTGATACAATCCCCTGTCCAGCCCACCCACTCATCAGAGCACTCAAAATCTCCCCATAGTCTGATTGGGACGGGTTCATTCGAACAGTGCCTTCAACGGACATCCCCACTGCTCAATAAGGACGCTCCATGTGAGGACGCCCCGTGTTTATTTAACGGCGTTCACGTACCACCGATAGACTTCTCCGTCTCGCATTTTATCGGTATCTCCGAGTACTGGTATTCCTCGGAACATATATTCGGTCTAGGCGGCGCCTATGACGTCGTTCAATACGAACGCGCAGCATCCGAGTTCTGTGGACAAGATTGGGAGAGTATCATGGAGGAACACGAACGATCTCGTAGGCAAGGTAGGCTTGGTGGGATGGCGAAATAGAGGAAGAGGGACAGATTGTTGACGTAGGAAAGTGGGGCAGTGATGTCGAGATTCCTCGACTACAGATGCAATGTTTCAAGGCAGCATGGATCGTCAATGTATTACATCGTGGCATTGGTCTGCCTCGTATCGTCGATCCTGGAGGGAATGCTACCACAGACGGAGAAAAGGTCGCTCAACAAGCTGATCACAAGGGTCTTGGTAGACCTGCCTTCCAGTCTATGGAGAGTGTCGGGGACATTGCGATTAGCTGGACACTGGGCAAGATGGTCCTCGAAGCTAGTAAGGAGGTCCCACCTCTCTCAGCGAACGCAAGCCCGATTAGAGACCCGTTGGACGATGCACCCAATGCGGACTCACCTATCAAACCTATCCGGCCGCCCTTCCTGGACTTCGATGCAATCGAGGATCGAATCTCACATCGGTTGCCATCGTCTTTGACAAGGCACTCGTTGGGCTTCTCGCCGATCGGCTTCATGTTCTATATTTTGGTCTGCTCTTTGTTCGCCGCGGCCGTATACAAGTTGAGGCATAGGATCAGGAGCTCCGTGCGTCGATGTGTGCGGAAACGAGATCGACAATACATAGCAGAAGGTTACGCCATGGAGGAGGGGCAACTTCTCAATGGCGGTGGGTTACCCTCACCCCAACGTCCCTCTTCCCCCGCCTCTCGGATACTCGCGAAAATGCTGGACACGGCAGGCTGGCCAGCATCTCAGAAACTCCAATCGCGTCCCACTCCGCTGTCTCTTTCCTCACTCGACAACGGGTTACGGTCCGGTCGCTCTTCCCCGCATCGGGCTTCTCCAATTCGCAGATCATTCTCTTATCCCACAACCAAATCTCAAAATGGATTTGTCTCTTCGGAGGTAATCCCGGATGGAGGCGGCGGTACTGTAGCTGCCAGCTCGTATATCCCTGTTTCTCCTCGGCTTCAAGACGGCAGCATTGTCTCTAATGGCAGTGTTGCCTCTCTCACTTCACGTTCTCGTAACTCATCTCGATTGGACTTGTCGTCTCTCATGCCTCGACAACAGATCTCACGGACGAATTAGTTTCGGATACCCTAGTTCCAACCATTGGGTGTGGTAGTGTCACGTAGCATGCGTACTCCTTTCTACCTACGAATTTTGGTTGGTTGGCCTACCTGACATCTCGTGATTCCTGATGATGATGATGGTCATGCCGTTGTTTGCATCACGATTTCTTGCACACGAACCTTCTACTCAGAAAACGAACTTATACCGTACTTCATGGATTAGTAGTATATATATATATTGTAGAAACACCTGCTTTGTTTGTGTTCTACTAGACTTATTCGTAACGATGGATGTTTGCGCACAATCCCGTTCTCAAGCCGACCCAGTCACTTTCCCAACCTGAGCCCTGAAAGTTGTTAGTCACCCCACGTCCCCACCCAAACTACGTCAACATAGACTCATTGATTCTCATGCCAACTGACGAATATGTTTCGATAGATTTGTAGAACAGCAAGATAAACATCGGTTGCAATTCACAGCTTAGAATAAACATCAAAGTTGGGATGAGATATCTGCCATTGTGTCTGTAACTGGACGTCCCTCCAAGTTGGTCGTTCCAATGGCTCCACTAAAAAGAAGACCAACCGTGAACATTCACCGCCTTTACTTTAGAAACATCGACCATTGATGGAGATAATGAGATCCTTCCGCTCTGCCCAGCACATCCATCTCATAAAGCACATGCTGCAGAAGCAGAAGCAATCACCTCAAAACACCGTTGTCCAACGTGGGGACGTTATAAACGTCCCGATCAAATTAGCCGTAAACTCAGAATGTTCGAGGGATCCCATGACGGCAGAAAGTTCAGGCACGAATGTTGATAATGCTGAGAGACATGTTCCTCCTTCAGAGCACAACATGTATTACAGAAGTAGGATGTTCATGCGTAGCATGCGATTGCGTTAGCGTTCCGTTAAAATTATGTGAAGACAGTAGATCACAAGGCAACCCAAGGCTTACAGGAAACACACTTGAACACATGTAACGCAATCAAGAACGAGGGTACTTGTAGCGACGCAACGGGTTTGAATACATTTAAGGCTAAGATCGACTTCGCAGGCGCACACGACGTATTTGGGCGACTGAATGTGTGGGGTATATGTGTAGATATTGTGACAATTATGAATTGAAGGCGTTCAACGATTGCGTCCCGATCGCAGAGTACCAGCAACGGCTTTATTGGACTTGGGAGCTTCGCCAGGTTTTGAAGGGGGCAACATAGACCCGGTGGCACCGCGTTTGGCGTATACGATGGCGTGGACCCAGTCAACCTCCTTCGCTTTCTCTTCGGCACGGCTGTGCAACTCTTCTTCCTCAGATGGGGATAACAGTTCCAAGGACGTGCGCAGTCCTGAACGCCACAGAAGCAATTGTAGAATGGCTTCTGGCAGCAGGATATTGGTACAGTACTACTCAACAAGGGAACAACTATGAATACTGGGACAAAATTAATTTATGGGAGCGACGCACCGTTATTTGGTCAATGGGTGACAGAGAAGCAAACGTCTTTCGAGAGGAGCTCTGTTTAGTAGCAACCGTGGGTATCTGGCATTCCTCTATCGACGGGTTATCATCAATAGATGACAGTTCCTGGTGAAGAGAGATTGTGATAATGAATGGGATGATAGATTGGGTGGAGCATCTTTACCTTCGACTTCGGCGACCCAGGAGGTGGCATGGGAGTATCCCCGCCACTAATATTGGTACTGGTTGCAGAATTGTGCTGAGTGAGGAATCAATAAGGCATCATCCATGTGCTATACCAGTCCACCCTGACCTCTTGTTGTTCGTCATCCCTCGAAGGGGGGTCTTTGGGAGAAGAGCTTTGGGATTTGCCGTCCTGTACGTGCGACGGTTAGCAGGGAACGAAAAAAAAATAGGAGGTTCCAGAAACCTGATATGTAGTGACCGATGGAGGTGGTGAAGGAACAATGTCTCCCTCGGGCTGGGGAACCGTCTAAAGGACAGAACAATGATCAGAGATATCACTTCCACATGTGTGACCTCCAACAAGGGACATACGTTCTGATTATCTGTTGTCGATATCTCTTCTTGTGATTTAGTTAACGTGCGGGCCCCGTCAGGGGCGTCTTCCTGTGTGAGTGCGAAGCAAAAGCTAGGTCAGTCCATGCTGTAAATGCTGAGCATGAGAGACATACCATCGCACGTGTCGATGGAGATTGTTGCACACTAACATTGTCAGGCTCATCCAAGGGGATTAACCCCAGCTCCTGCCGTTTCTGCCTACGTCGAACCCAACGTCTTAACGTGACATCCAATTCCTCTACCTCCAGAGCCCGCAGATTTCCCTTGCTATGATTCGAATCACAAACACGCCGACGGGACGCTGCACTCCCCATGAACGCCTCATGTCGGTTCCTTGCAGGTCCATATCGCTGTTGGAGGACCGCCACGAGAACCGGCTTGACGTATTCGAACTGTTCTGGAATGGTATACTGGAATGCAAACTTGCTCGTAGTAGGAACAATAGGCGTCGGGCTGGCTTCTCTCAAAGACTCCTCAGGCTCCACCAAATCATCGGTCATCGTAAAATCGCCGTTATGGTCCTGCTCTTCTTCGTCGAGGCCATAATTACCAGCTGCACTCCCAAGCTGGACGGTCTAGGTCAGAAGGGACCAGAGAAAAGGAGTGGAACAGGTACAGACTTTGCAATCCTTGAAACCATCATCGAAATCGGCGAAAAACATGTCTCGAGGAATTCTCTTGATGATGCCGTCAAAGTAATGGACTTCATATTTAGGTTTCGAGGAACGTTTCTCAGGAGGAATGTACGCCATTACTCTCGCAGGCCAGTAGTCGGAAGATGCCTTCTTCTCCCGTGCCAATACTGGCTCGCCAGGTATTTCCATTGACCCTGAATACTCCGGACGTTGCCATTCATCCTCGTCTATCTCTATCACCTCTCCCAATTCGTCACCAGACCCCGGGGGTTCTGAGAACATCCTACCACTGGCATACCTTGACAGGCTGGAGGGAAGCCCGTCGTTGTCATCTGCGTCGGCTCTTAGCAAAAGTCCAAGGGCGTCTAACCACCGACTGTGAAGGTCCATTTCAGCCGTTTTCTGTCTTTTCCGTGGCGACGTCCGAAGATCGTCCGTCATAGGATGAGAGGTGTAATTCTTTTCGTGAAACCTGACTGAGCCACGGGAAGTTTTCAAAGAAAGAATGTGTTTCGATGACGGATTTTGAATATGAAGCTTGTCCTGAGCATCGGTACCTTGAGAACTCGGTGGATTTCCAAACAGGGTCACCGTCAGAGGGCCAGAACGCAACACCTAGAATTATTTGTAAATTTGGGATTGAAGAGAGAGCTAACAGAAAGAATTGACACCTTTGCTGGCCACCATAATGTTTCACCGTCGCCTTCTGAAAGTTCTCCCGAGTAGTTTATGGAGACCCAGACGTAAGAACCAAGTTTATTAAGGTCCCACGTCTCCTCGACGTCAGAAATCGACTGAATAGTGCGCGAGGTGTGCGTGCGTGTGAGGCCCCTCGATGCCGGCGGACCAGACAGTGGGTGTGGCATTTCATTTGGTTCGGGGGATGATAATGGAGTTAATTCGCTCACGTCGGAAGCGGGGGACTGAGGTCCCGATACTGGTGGTGAACGTCGCCTCTTCTTGGAATTCCTAGTTGATTTTTGGACTGGTTTTTTACCGTTAGTCGTCGGGGTGGCTTTAGCCGGAGGGTTGATCTTGGGACGAGAAGCTGTAATTGGCGCAGATATTAACTCTATTTCCGAGTCGTCAGAGATGGTGGGAGCAGGAGACTCCTCCTTCCTTTTTCCTTTGGAAGATTTCGCTGGAGTCGGTGCAACGCTGTTGGATGGTGGAGGTTTGCGGCGTCGGGAAGGGGTAGGTGAACTGAGCTGTGAGAGGGATTTGGATTTGCGCACCACGCGGCTAGTAGAGGGCTGAGAGCTCTCTGGAGCCTGCTTTAGGGGTGAGATTTTTGCTCGAGCCTTCCCGCCATAGGTCTTCTTAACGACGGCCTTGCTCCTTGAAGGCTCACCGAAGGCGGTAGGGTCCATCTCACCACCGGAACGATTCGGAGAACTCTCGAGCTGTTCAGCAGCTAGCCTTGTCGCCTTCCTCGCGGCCGCTCTGCGCGGGCCCGATACATCTCCTTCTTTTGTTTGTTCGGTGGGCATGACTGTTGTTCGTCAAGGTGATGAAGCAAGGAGGGGTGCGTGGCCTTCACACGAAGTGATGGTGGTCTCTGGTGGCAAGAAGACCCCTTGATATAGATTCCTTGGACTGTAGTGTTGAATCCAAGCGGCCACACGGCGGGGGGACTAGCAACCGGGGATGGCGGAGGGCTGGTCTGGGAAGACGATGTTGAGGAACGCGACAAGACAATTAACCGCCCAACGAGCGCGTCCTCAAACGCGTGGGTCACGCGCTGTGGCGCATGCACGTGTTCATCAGCGTGTCATTCTCATGCAGTCAGCGAAATCAAGGCAGGCATATGGCAAGGCAACTGTATTCAGACTGGTGGAAAGCCCAGGACATTATGGGTATACTAGGGTTTATCACAGGCATCTACTGCAATCTCCACAGGGCGAAACTCGCAAAAATCGCACCCGCAACCACAGACAACGAGGGCAATTGAGTTACGGCTCCGTTGTTTGTTCCGGCACCAGTGCTAGTCGATGGCGACGGGCTACCTGCAGAGGTCTGTGAAGCAACCGGACTCCCGGAGGACCTTGACACAACCGAAGAAGCACTTGATCCACCAGACGGTGCAGGAGTAGAGACTGCGGGAGAACTTCCGGCACTTGGTGCTGCACCACCTCCTTGAACCTCAAAGGGAATTACAGATTCGGTCTCCAGAGCAGTTTCTGTAGAGGTTCCGGATGCGATGACAATACTGCAAACAGCAACGCCCCCGTTGATGCTACAGTTCTCCTCGACAACGAAACTCGCCGCGGCATCACTGTAGACGAGGTGCGCATCGTTTGGACCCTCAACAAGAGTCGCTAAGATGAAGATAAATATATATTTCATGGGAAGCCCTTGGAGTTTGAACATACCGGTTCCGATGAAACCAATCTCGTCAAAAGTACCACTGGTCACGCCAGGTTTGAGCTCCCATGTGGTTCGCCCGTCTGCACCAATGCCGAGCTGGCTGGCCGAGACTGGCTGTGGGTCAAAGCCAGGAATATACAAGGAAGTCTGGGCGTGGACATCTGTACAGCACACGCCTCAAGATGAGCAAAACGGATCAAAATTAGAAAGGCTCGGGTCACTCACATCCGAGTAAGAGAGCAGAAGCCAAAACCAAGAAACTTGCTCGAACAGTAAACATTTTCCAAGAGAGCGGCGACGGTCAATAAAGGAGTGTGCTATCTGCGTTAAGTTCGTAGGACGCAATGAAAGGTCGTTGTGTTGTAAAGTCGTGTCTAGATTACCAGTGATTTATATGTGTGCGATACATGACTGACTCAGGCTTTGTCTTCTCGAAATCCAGCCTACGATATCACGGCGATGAACGGGTAGGCTTGGCGAGAGCCTGACATCACTGGTCCGTGCGCGATGCAACTGCACCCAGCACAAAAACGATCGACAAGACCTGAGTCGGGGCAATTAACGCAGATTAGCCTTTTAACTCACCGTCGAGGGTGCGATGTTCGCAGCACGAAAGTGATTCTAATGCTGAAGGTGGTGGTCAAAATTGAAACGAATTTAGCCAAATTCAGCCACACACGACGATACAGAATGGGAAATAGAAGCACTGTCAATAGCATGTCATTCAACGCATACTCCATATACAACAACAGCCACGACATTAGAAGAGCAACCAAACATAGACCACCACAGGGCCAACACTCCTCTAATAACTTATACAAGTTTGGGGGGTATGATTCATAGTATGTACCAGATAAACAATCACAACACCCACAAAGATCCCAGCACAGCCAGAACAACCAAAGCAAGCACAGAAGTGGGTATCAACCTCCCAACACTACCATTCGCAAGCTGTCCCGCAACACTCGGTGTCGCCGATTCGCCACTACTTGCGGTGCTAGAAGGAGTTGGTGTGCTAATCGCGAAAGTGGTAGGTGACGAAGAAGATGGGGGTGCACCACCGCCTTGAACGAGGAAGGGAGATATGGTCTCGGTAGCCCGGAAGGAAGTCGTAACAACAGTATCCGTCAGAACCGCAGCTCTGCATCTCGCTACGCTGCTACTAAAGACACAACCTTCGTCGATACTGTACCCGTTCGCAGCGTTGACGTAGAACAAGCGTGCGTCGACGGGTCCCTCGATCAAAGTAGCTTTACACGGAAATCAAGAAACGACGTCGCGAAAGAAAGAGAGAGATGATCATGGAAGAATGAAGAATGGGAGAGGACGAGGGTATCATGGAAACGTGAGTTAGCGTTTTCCTCGAAATGATGTCATTCGAAGACACCGAAAAAACTCTCACCTGTACCCGAGAAAGTCACTTCATCATAGTCTCCACTCGTCACACCAGGATGGATTTCCCAAGTCGTTCTTCCACCGGGTCCGACTCCCAAAGCGGTAGCGGACAAGGCTTGAGGATCGACTCCAGGGATATACAGCGAAACTTGTGCAAAAACATCTACAAGACAAAACAAAACCCACAAGAAAAAGTCAGCCAAAATATCTTGCCGAGGTGCTTCTCTTGCTCTTGAGATCCTCTCCCAAGTCTCTTTGCACATCCACAAGAGTGATAACAGAAAGTACTAGTACTCACGCCCAGCCCAAAAGATACAAAACGCTGCCAAGATGTTCAAACGAGTGAGAACCATCTTTCCAAGCATTTTATTTTAGTTTTTTTGAATTCGATAACGAGAGTGGGGTTTTCTTGTAAAAGAGTGTGGGTTGGTGGGCTTTCTGGGCTTTTTCCGCTGCTGCAATTGCTGCCTCGCTGGCTCTCGTCTTCAACAAGAGTCTTCAGAAGGGTGGAAGAGAGTAAGAGCAATTGAACCAAACCCTCGGTCACGCACGGGCGGGATACACCTCTGCTTAGACTCCCATCTGACATGATCTCAGGGCCACCAACCAGTCATAATCGTGCTCGATTGATCTCAATATCCCCCATCCCGTATCAAGACAACGAGATTCCCCATTCGTGATCGTTTCGGCCATGCAGTAAGTACGCAGGAAAAGCCAATGACCCGACCAACCTGAAACCCCACAACACAGTTCAACTTAATTCTACTGCATATGGGTAAGTTGGAACGACGCCATACTACAATCACCACAGCAATCACCGTGATCACTCCATTACTACTACGAACAAGTACACTACACACTAAGTAAGTACTCATGACCACTTTACATGAACTTTCCTTACTAAATCCTTGATCAGTATCAGTACAAGTATAACCAGCCAATTACGGCTCTCTGAATAGTATTCAAGTGATCAAGCTTTCCTCCAAATTCATCCCCGCAACTTCTTGGCATTACCCCACATGCTGATAAGATGATGATACAAGCCTCTGATCCACGCTGCAACAACTCACCACAAAGTAAACTCCCCCTACCGTAAAAAAACAATGGGCGTGCCAGTGATAGCATCTATTGAGTAATCCCGCGTATTCATTTCATTGATAACCTCCACTCGCCACGCTTCACGGAGTCAAAGTACACGAGGAACGCAATCAATCTGCGACCTGAGGTTCCTAGTAGTAGGAATACTTTTATTAGATACGCATATACTGGAAGTAGCTTCATAACGATATCATAAACCAGGCTCACACGTCAATCAGTTTAGAACGGACACGTATCTGAGGTCGACAAACTGCGCACTGAAGTAAATATACAACCGCACTCAGGTCTCCGATGTCAGATTCAAAAGAAGCAACCGTACGCTCCGCGAACTTGAGGGCGGCCTCGAGGACTGTCCAAGTTGTCATTGTATGTAAAAGTCAGGTATGCAATTATAGTAATAGGAACGAAAATGAGAGTAATCGTGTCTCGTGTCGCGCGTCCCCTCCTTCTTCGGTATCGAGTATGTCGACATTCGTTCTTATCGGCCAGGGAACCGAACACCATGTTCCATGATGATGATGATGATGATGATGATGATGATGCGTGATGTTCCTTACAAGATACGACACACCGAAAACTGGCACACAAAGGGTGAGAGATTTGTACAAGGGATTTTTGTATCTGATATGTACGTATATGCGTATGTATGAATTCTTCGAGAGAGAAAGAGAGAGAGGTGAAAAAAGAAAAAATAGCTACTAGATACTACTGTCCGATTGAGAGAGAAAGAGAGAGAGAAATAGAGATAGAGACAATGAGAGAGCGGCCGAGAAAATGCACAAGAAAACAAAACTAGAAAAAAGAAAGGAAAAGGAAAACAAGAAAAAATGAGAGGAGAGAGGAGAGAGAGACAGAGCTACGCAAGAAAATACGAGAGAGACCCAAGGCACATTACACTGATGATACACCTAACCAATATGATGGAATAATAGGTCGACCGTGCTGGGGGTTATGGGGGTTAACGTTATGTGGTGACTGTAGTGGTCGGACGCTGCGAGCAACTTCAACTCACTCGCCATACGCCATACCAACCACAAGAACGGAAAAAAGAAAACCTAAAACTACACTCTAACTACCCAACGAGATCCCATCCGTCCTCGACAAATCAAACGCAGCATCAATCTTATGCTGCGTCAACTCCCCACTCAATATCTTTCCCGCACAATGACTCGGAGTCCCCGTCCCCGGCGACCCCAACGGGGACATGCCAAACCTCGGGGTAATCAACCCACTTCCCCCCGCTCCATAAACGAAACCTCCACTCAAACCCTCAAGAGTATTAGAGTAACCTAACGTTGGCGGGTTACAATGAGTTGGAGCGATGATGGTGCGTGCTGTCCGGCGCGGACTTACCAGGAACGAGCACATTATCCCAAAAACTCGTGCTTAATATCGTATCAATCGACAACATGCCCAAATGCTCATCACTCTGCGCCGCGGCCATCGTCGGTGGGAACGTCGAAATATCAGCAACAGGTCCCATCTCCCCATCGAACTGGAATTCGGCCAATGGGTCAAGATGCCCCGTTTCCCCTCCCATTCCTGTTCCTCCACCAAGGCCTCCTGCCAACGAAGACGAGGAAAGACCGTTGGGTGAGATAGTAACGCCTTGTTCCGAGAGTGAGTCGGCGGTGGTGGTGATCAGTTGAAGAGGCTGCGATCCGTCCGACGGCTCTGTTTTAGCTGAGATAAGAGCGCGGAGGAAGCAACTGTACAAGGCGGGTGTATGGAGCTGACCAAACGCAACCGTCTCCATGACGTCCGCCACGTCCTTCACCAACGCGATCGTCTTCTGTTCGTGATCGAGGAAAGTATGGAACTCGGGGCGCAACAACTAATAATACACCAAAAAGGTTAATCAAGACTATAATCACCGGAAGAAGATGAGGGGACGAACCTTGAGCAGGCTGAGAACAGCATACGACCCCTGCACAAAGTTCGAGTCTGGAGCATACCGCAAATACCCCAAGGGCCCCAACTCATCCCTCAACACCGTCGCACACGCCGACGCCGACGAATGACACCTCGCAAAGAAATGACCAATATCCACTGCCGACCTCTCCAGCGCATTTTGCAATCCAAACGAGTTCACGATCAACATCGCGTAATTGAAGTAAAAC
The DNA here is from genome assembly GCA_027627245.1 of Meripilus lineatus. NCBI lineage: Eukaryota > Fungi > Basidiomycota > Agaricomycetes > Polyporales > Meripilaceae > Meripilus > Meripilus lineatus. The sequence continues at coordinate 2,371 of JANAWD010000537.1, read as the reverse complement.
TTGCCAATCAATTCACGATACTTGGCGACGCCCTCTGGCTCATCTGCTTCGACAGGTGAAACTCTCGCCCTCGGAAAGTGGAGATAAGAAACTTACTGCTGCCAACTTTTCGGATGTTCACCCACTCGTGCTGCCAGGCGAGTATCTGGGTCTCCATCGTGGTAATCACCAACAGGTAATCAGAGTCCAGTTGCAAGCCCGAAGCGGTGTTCGTGCCCGAGTACAACAAGTCAAGACTGCGCGTCAAGATCCGTTGAAGGTCCTGTGAAAGAGTGATAGATTGTCAGGTACAAGTGTATACAATTCGATCAGCAAAAGACACGTACGGCATATGCTGCCAGTGACATATCCGCAGGGACAGACACAGGTGAACGACACCACTGGGAAGCGTTTCTGATCACAAAACTACCATAAAAGGGTCAGGAAAATCCGACTACAGGTTCCCGAACAAGATAAAACGACACATACTCTTCCTTGATGGTGTACGGTTTTCCCATTTGCGCGCTGAAACTTCGGTCCAAAATAAAGCAGAATATCCACGTTCGTTCTCTATTGTGAACTTCTCGATCACGCGCCCGGCCTTCTGCAGTGTCCGGACTTGTGACGGCTGTCCTCCGATGCAAATTCAAATCGGTGGCCATTCTGTAACAAGGTTCAAGAGAATGTCAGTAAACAATGAACAGTTTTCCACGGTTTATCAGATGCACGTCAGCAGAAAAAGGTAAAGAGCCCGACAATGATAAATGGGGTGACGCGCATCACGGGGGGAATATCACGGACCTAATCGCCATTCCGAGCAACAACCATGTGCGATCTTGCTCGTAGCGTTCAACTGGACCGCAGCCCCAGAGAGTGTTCAGGAGATAGGCCTGAACGATTTCGACCGATTTGTAGCCCTGGGCGGGCACGGTGAAAGCGAGTTTTCGGGCAAGGTCGGTGAGCTTGCTGTGAAGTTCCGGCCGTGCGGTATAGAATCTGGAGGCAATAGCACAGACTGGGGGAGGAGGAGGGTGAGTTCACGGGTTCCTGAGAGAATGACGCAAAAGAGAGGATTCTTACTGGTAGTAAGCAGAAACGGTGAGCGGGAGCAAACGAGCGAAGGGGTGTGGAAGGTAGGGTCCAATAGATTGCAATGGAACTGCGAGGAGGACGTCTTAGATATCGAAGCTGATCAACGTGACCCCGCACTACTCACATTCATCTTTTCATAGTAGCTGTAAACGGGCCCCATTTGTTAATTCAACGGAAGAAAGTTTAGGGGTCTCTTTTGGACTTACATCGTGAACAATGCGACAACTTCTTCGGTACTGGTGAAGGTGAGCATCTCAGGCTGCACCTGGCGCTCGATAATGAGCCGCCGAAGAGGGAGAATTGTCATGGGCCCTGGAACGTCCAAGATTGTGTAAGAGAAATGTGCCTCGTACGACCTGTTTCACCGACCTGGTTTGAAATATACGTCGCTTGCGACACCAAGTTTTCGTTGCGCGGCTCCAGGCGTTGCCGTTTCAGTCTTTGTAGCAGCCTGAGCTCTGCGGTTGGCTAGGCTGGCCTCTGCGAGCAAGCCAAGTGGGTTCAAGGTGTTATCGGGGAGCGAATGGAGTTTTGGTGAGCCGGGTGCGTGATGGTGAACATGAGAATTGGAGGGGGAGTGGGGAGGAGATGGCGAAGCCAAGAGAGCAGATGTTGACTGGTTCTGGGGATTGGGAGAGGGCGATCTAGACAGCATGCCTGATGCGATGCTAGGATTGCCAAGAGAGCGGAGAACAGTGTCCAATGTGCGCTCCATTTTGCGCAATGAACGCGTAAGAATCTCATGTTTTCTGGGGCTTTGTGTGAGTGGTCGTAGATCGCGATAGGCAAGGTGAAAAGAGGTAAAGCTCACTTTGTTGAACGCTTGCCTCTGTTTGATTCTTCGAAGATGCATTCATGGTTACCAGTCTGGCAGCGCTTGCAAGGCGGGCCTTGCTCAGCGCCAACGCACTTCATCTTGAGCCGGCGACATACAGTGCAGGCGCTAAAGAGTAGAATGAGCGATGCCGAGAAGAAGGAAGGGTCGCACGTTGTGCGAACTTACCGAGAGCCCCTAGTGGGTTTTGCCTTTGTCTCTTCTGGCTTTTCGGTGGAAGGGGAGGCGACGTTGTCGTCGTCGTCCTTGCGTGCTCTCTTTCGACTATCGGTGCTACCGAGGGCCGAGGCGGGACGCTTGCCATTCATGTTTGGCATAGGGAAGGCCATTGCCTCTACTGGGGGAGTGCCAAGAGTGTCTGAGCCTTGTGAGGAAGGGGAAGATAGGGAAGTTGGGAGGGCAAGGTGCTGTGGGGGCATGTGCTGTTGGTGTTGGTATGGATAGTAAGGAGGAGGGTAGAGCGCT
>JANAWD010000536.1:0-29844 GCA_027627245.1 Meripilus lineatus | reverse complement strand
TGTTCAGGAATGATATGATGCAATAGTATCTCAATTATTGAAGAATTCCAGGCAGAAACACAATTCTGTGTTTACAAGAAGTCTTTCCAGTGCGAAGAGAGGGTGTAGAAATTACCAAATTAGGAAATTTTCGGCCATTTGATCATAGATTCATGTGAGATCTCATTGGAATTTTGTTGAATTTGTTCGAAACTTTGTACTGTTGTTACTATTCTATGGTACTATTTATTTGTGCAATCCGATTTTCTCATTGATGTTCGTGGGTGCCAGAAAATTGCGAATGGCCGAGTACCCAGTGTGGCCGACTACCTGAACAGACCACAGTACACGAGGTTCGTGGGAATTTGTTACCGATTTCCATGTGACCAAAAATGGATTGCACTCTCTTCTGATAACCGACCCTGGGTGGCGGGTCGGAACCCTGGGTGGCGGGTCGGAATCTTGCAGAGAACCGACTTTTTTTTTTTTTTTTTTTTTTTTTTTAATTCGTCATTGCAAAGGCGATACTAGAACCGACGTTCTTCACTCAGGGACTGAACGCCGTGAACGGCATCATACATTACGACATGAGTAACAAGTTTCTATCATGCAGTGCACAGGAACATGTGAGAACAGTGAAAATTGTCGAAAACTCCGTTTCGCTGCGAGGCTGGCCTTCTTCAGAACATAGATACCAAGTGGGTGTCACCTACGTAGTGTATCCGCGCAGTTCTTTACAGGTACAGGTACATTGTTCCGCGTGGTCAGCCTGCCTTAGCATGATAAGTCCCAGTGGGGCGATAACCTCGGCCCCCATAGGAATTCCGCCAGACACGCCATTCAAACATACTTTCAACTTTGTGCAGTCTGACGGGTGTGCAATGACCGTTTGTAAAACGGTTTCTTGGTACCGGCCCGCATCGGTGTCATATCGTTTCAAGAGGAGTGAAGGTGCGGAGTCTTTGAACGCCCATTCCTTGTTGATGGCACGAAGTTGAGTCGCATTCGCGGGAAGGGGGGCTGTATGACCACGTTTAGATTCCCTTGGAATAGGCAATTGACCCGCAACTCCCTGGGACCCTTGGTGGAGACCGAGGTCTATGTTTGGGAAGAGGGCGAGACTGAAGTCGACGTATGGGTCGGGACTGAACGTCCCAACCAAGCACGGCGAAGCGCTCGAACCATTGGAGTTCTTGCAGTTCCCAGAAAGTGTGTTCTCAACGAAGTTGTACGAAACTTGCTGCAAAGTAGGATAAAGGCCGTCGGGAATTTGATCTCTTTCTGCGTCCCATCGACGGAGGCCGAAGGACCAGACATCAGAATCCCGAGCATCGGAGATAGAATAGGTGTAGAGCTGAAGTTTTGTTGCTGTTTGGAAGAAATGGGCGACATTTGGAGTGGACCGCGAATCGTGATAGCTTCTCCCCTCCAGTACAGCGTACATGGGATAATCGTCACAACGATGGTTCCATGCGACCTATTACATGAAGGCACGCTTAATCAACGTGTACTGCGGAACAGGTACAACTTACCTGTTTTGCAATGGGTACGATTATCGGCCCGCCAAAGAATGGGAAGATGATGAGGGAAAGCCATAATGGCAGAATGACGAGGGCGTTGACCAGAACCCACAAAACTGTGCCGAAAATTGCGAGTTTACTTGGGGACGAAAGGAGCCACCAATAGTATATCAAAGCACAACATAGGTTTACGACTCCTAGACCTAAACCCCCAATGCCGGCGAGAAAATCGTCGAGCAAAAAGGATCTATGGAGGGAGGAGTTCGGAAGGATACTTGAGTTGGGGTCCGCACTTGCATGGATGCTGTGAAGCCGAGCCATGATGTCAATGTCATAGTAACATTGTGAGGTTATTGTCTTACTACGAGGCAAGCCAGAATGCGTCCAAAACGTTGAGAACGATCCATATCTTTGGAGAGTCATTAGAATTTTTTGACATTGCGAGATTGGAGACGAGGGAAGACACGAACATAGACGAAGATATAACACCACCCCTTCAAGCCGTTGTCTACTCGTGGTGCCATTTTCCAGGCTCAGTGAAGGGAGGAAGATGAAGTGTTGAGGAGAGTTCAGAAGGGAGCGACATCCTGAAAAAATTCCTAATACATATTCCAGCACTGGTTGGGTCCTGGCTCTTGTTTTTTTCGGGCACAGTCGTCGAGGACACAAACAGAACAGGATGCAAATGCCAGGCAGACCCTTGACATGAGGTAGCAGGGGAAAGAGCGGGGGTATGACTTGTGAAGACCCTTGATGCTGTGCTGCCACTCATAGTTGTATGTCAACAATATTGTGTTTATCTGTGCACTGCGCAGTGGCGCACCGGAACCACAAATCCACATAGCCTATGGCCGACGCAAAAAAGGTCTAGGATATGGAATAATGCTGCAGAGAAGAGATTGTAGATGTTACATATGCTTCTACTAGCATCGAGGTGGACTCGGAGGATAACTCTCGGATTCAACTGACATTCCTATCGAGGAAAGCGTCTCGGGTACTTGCGGCATCGGCAATTCCCATTGGTCCGGGCACTGGTGCCACCACCTCACCAACATCATCTTCATTGCAATCAAGGACACCAGTTGGGAATACTTACGAGCTTCACCAGCGTCGTAGGTATCAAGTCTCAAAATGCCTCGTATACCTCCTCAGTTAGCTCGTTTACTTTCTCGGGGCCCAACGTTGCCCCAAACATCTCTGGTATCCGCGTCAAAAATTGCAACAACCTCATGGCGTCCATCCCTCACCACGATACAACCCCAAACATCGCCTTTCATCGCCCTGGCGAGGTCGCGCTTCAACCCGAACCCAGTTTCTGCGTTGCTTGCAAGCATCCCATCTTTATTCCAACCCCAAATACAGCAGGCACGTTGTGGGTCTAGAGGGACCGAATACCAGCCGTCACAAAGAAAACGAAAACGTAAACACGGCTTTCTTGCGAGGAAGAGGAGTGTGAATGGGCAAAAAGTGCTCGCGAGGCGGAGGGCTAGAGGTCGAAAGTATCTCTCTCACTGAAGAGAAGTAGGTCAGCGCAGCAATTCTCAGATGCGGGTCTCTGTGCGTTAACCTTGATTCTCTGTAGAACCCATATTATGCCCAAGTATTAATTGCGTGCTTAATGCTGGCCAACGGGTCTCCGATATGTAGACACGAGGATGTCGTCCTGTCATTCGCAATCATATTCTTCACGAAGCTTTCTGCGTGTCCTGACCTGATTTGTGGGACTCCCACCGGAACCAGGAGTAGAGTCCTCCGAGTCCGTGCACCGTTGCACCATGATAGGCGCTTTTCACTAAATGCTTGTGCCATACTCTCGATATCTGGCCCATCACTGACGCGTTTTGTGGGGTTCTCTATCAGCCTTGCTCGCAGCTTAGTTTGTGATGCATCCCATGATGTGGCGTAGTGGGGCCTGATCCACAACGAACTTACAGAACCACCTCTCGGTGGAAACCATATCAAACGATGGACACCAGACATCACCGACGATCCCATCGACCCTTACGGAACTCACTGACGTCAATGACTTCCTCCCAGATTAAAAGGATGCATCCCTCTCGCTAAATTCACAAAGCAAAAAGCACCCGAGCTCCGTCCCCAAGTACCCAAATCTTTACTACAAACTCATAAGCCCTTGACCATGCCGCTCTTTCGAAGACATAATCACACCACGACTCATACTACCAGGACCCGCGGAAGGCGATCTCGCTTCCCACGTTTCCGGAAGGATCCAGATCGCGTTGCGGGAGGATATAGTGAATATCGCCATCTTCATTCGTCCCTTGTCACTCTTTACTGAAGGATTATTTCCGCAGAGGCTGCGCTTTCCAACCCTAATACAACAAGAGAGGGTCGTAGGGAAGCTAAATTTAAACTTCGGCGAATGGTGAGGATTCCCGGTGAAAAAAAAGTTGATAGACGCATTTATCAATCTTTGCTTTTGGCAGGGTCGAGATACCCATGTTCCCCTGATGACGAAGATCAAACGTGCGTTGGGTATTAGAAGCACAAAGCGAAATCGCCAGCGTCATACGTTGTGAATTGATCGTTCTTGACGCTTGTGACCCGATGCTGAGGTCGGTTTCTTCCGAACGTGTGGAGTGTTGAGTGTTGAGTTCAGTCACTCGTTTCAGCCCCCCCATTATGTATACATATACCCACAGACATTATTCTATTATAATTGAACTACGGACGTGCTATCTTTTGCGTAGGACAGGCGTATGTTCCAGTCAGCGTGTTCGAAGTTCCGTACAGGTACCCAAGCCGCAAGATTCCGGGTGATTAACAAAAGTCACGGTACAACGGTTATCGGAATGTCGTCAAATGTACTGAACGGTGGTGCACCACGGAACAGTGGCACCCGTCGTTCTGTCAGGTTGTACTCTGATTCTCCAAGATGAGTCCCCCTGGTTGCATATCGTTCAGGGAGGTCATCCATTGACCTCTTAACCACTATCACGGAAGGAGAATTCAACACCGACTGCATTGCCTCTGTTTCGGGCTTAATTATTGTCAGTACCAGCTGCCAAATTCCTGATGGGTGCTCTTCGAGATGACTGAGCATCACACGATCCCAAGATATTGGGACCATTCTCATCTATGGTGTCGATGGATGGTATCAGCGAGTTGGCACGAAGTGTGAGTGGTTACCTGAATGTACTGGATGCAGGAACCGGCAAGTTTGCGCGCTACATATCTCAGCGAGACGCAGCCGTCATCATATACGTCCACTGGTATGTCGAATGTAAGTGGTTCGTACCCGTCCCACTGTTTAAGTTGAGCGTAAAACTTTGCCAGTCCATTTCAAGATGCGACTGACCGTTATCATGACTAGAGTTCGGTCTTGACGATCTACTTTGAGGTCGTTAGCGCTATACGAATAGCCCCTCGAGAGCGGGACTCTGGCCATCGCCTCGCCAAGAGTGAGTCCCACAAACGAGGAGTTCCTTCGCTTGAAATGAATGAAGCGTGGATTTCTGGTGCTAAGCATGATAATGTGATTAGAGGGGAAGAGGGAGGGAGACTGGATGTAATCTCGTTCGACGTGAAGTTCATCGTAGATATACGCAACGCGAGGTCATCTACGCAGACGTATACTATGCGGCGAAGGTACACTCATCAACCCGTCAAGCGTCTTGAACATTCCGCTGGTGTATCATTGCGTCGAACTGCCACTGCGATGATGATCGTCGTGATGATGGGTCGTAAATTTCAAAGGAGACCATATGATACTAGTGTACAAGGTTCAACGACAGATAAGGTAATAGTACATGAACTGGGCAAAGAACCAATAAGATACAATGGGAAAGACGTGATACTGAATGAGTCAGGACGATAACCCGAACGTCCCATTTTCATACTACTACTCGTGAACTTGAACAGTGTGTGGGTGTGTGCATGGTACTTAGAAATGATATGAACATTAACTTTATCTTTCTCGTGTTCAACTTGTGGAAAGCACTGGTTGCCAGACGCCTGGAGTGTGCTCCTCGAGGTGGTAGAGGATCACGCGATCCCAAGAGATCGGGATCATGTTTGCCTGCAGAGTTGTGAAAAAGACGGATCAGTGATCGGAGGTGACAAGTTATGCAGAAGTAGAACATGCGTTTACCTGGAGGAAGTGAACACAGGCACGAGCTATCCTCCGTGCAACTGTTGCAAGAGAAACACGACCATCATATCCATCCACGGGGATCTCATACGTCATCGAGTTGTACCCAGTCCACTATAGACCACAACAACAAACACACACATATTCAGCACTGAATGCACACACACGACACCTTATGAAAACAAAACTTACTCTGATCTGCAACAGGATCCGTCCGCGATGATCAACATTGAGGTCGTAGAAACTATAACTATCATTCCCGGAAAGGCGAACACTCGACATCGCCTCTCCAAGAGTGATCCCGGACCTCATACCACCCTTGCGCTTGAACTTGATCAAGGAAGAGCTCCAGCGGTGCCGAGAATCCATAGGAAGTCTCGTACGATGAGAGACCGACGATGCACGTCGTCTCCTCCCATGATAAGGTGTCGAATAACCAGACATTTGACGACCTTCATGATAATAATCCACATCATCGAGCGCTACGCCACGTCAGCAAAGTCCTCCGCAAAATTAAATCATGAAATTTCTCACCATATCCGCCACCACCGTATTGGCTGAGTGGGCGTCCTGTGGGTCCATACATCGCATAACCTGGCGTCGCGTAGCCTGGCGTTGCGTAACCCTAGAACCATGAAACAGTAAGATTGGATGCTCGAACATATGATGATCGATCTCTCGAGAATGACTTACGTCGCTGTATGCCATGCCCGCAGCAGGCTCGGAGTAGGCATAGTCGCCAGGATACTGACTGTATGTCCTGGGGAAGGCCACTGCTTGATTGTACGTATCGTACGCTGGATATGCCATGGGAAAGGATGATAGGCTTGGAAGTTGGGTCTGAAAGTGTGTGAGCACTAGGGTGAGGGGCTTGAGGGATCCTCAGAGGCTTGCAAAAGGCGGAAGATGTATTGAAGGGGGATTATATAAGTTTTGGATGGTCACCCTGATGGCAAGGTGGGATGTACCCCCGGATATCGTGTGAAGGGCAGGAGAGACAAATTCCCTCAAAGGCGGTGCTCCGTGAAACAGGGATGACTGGAGAAAGGAGGAGGGTAAACGTAGATAGGCAGGTTTGGAACGAGCTTTTGAGAGAGGGAATATCTCGAGGTTTCACACATCTCGTGAGACAAACCTAAAGGTGACAGAACAGGGAATCCCTGAGCCCTTGGATGTGCGCGAACTGCAACGGGACATCATATCGACGGCCCGAGACCAGAAAGAAACGAAGGTATAACCATAGCCGAAAGGTGTCAGTCCAATTACTGGTACAACACATTGCGGCGTGACGGTCGAGTATGACCATGTCAAGTAAATGGGGTGTGATATTACGGATGGTGGGACACAGCGCCTCAGAAAGACACGGAGCCTCGACACGACCAAACCAGAAAGGAGCAAAGAAGCCGATGTACTTCATCTCTCCATCTTACGTCTCACCTCCACCATGAGGCAAAAGTCCGTGAACGATAGGAAAGAATTAAATACCAGGATGCACAGGGAATTAGAAAGACCCTAGGAACGGGATCACAGTTCTTAGTTCTACACTCCCTTGCATCGACGATCATTTGAGGATTCTCGCAGATCAAAATGGAAAGCGGGAAAGGTAAAAGGGGGAAAGGCCGAGTCTGGGGTTTCACGTGGGTGGGTAATATCACCGGAGGCACTCCGTGTATTGCCCGTACCACCTGGGAACGGTGTCCCCATACTCGCATGTCATGCGACGACCTGCAGGACCACCGCAATTGATAGCTCCTAGGATGCTGTGACCGGAAGGGTCAGATATCCGAGTATAGTCAAGCGATTTCAGAATACGCTCCTCGAGCTACGAGGTCAAAGTTAGCAAAGACTGAGGCTGAGCAGACAGGACTGAGGAAACCAAGGATAGCCCCTAGGAAATGCACTAGGTTGTGAAAAAAACACGAGGAGATACGAGTATCGTTCTTCCGCGCGCCGACGGTTCTGCGACCTCTTCCTTTATATTACGCAAACCTGTCAATCGAACTCAAAACAAAGAGGAAATTGCACACCTGTTCAAAGTACGAGGTAAATGCGCCCGAGCAAGGTCATGACCCGGTCTTTGGGATGCTTGTTACTACGATTTGGAAAGTAGATTACCCCGGCACGTAAATTGACTCCTCGACGTCACGGGGGAATGATGATCGCAGTAGAGGTTCCACAGTTCGTATGGGCCGCCCGGAGATGGAGGCTGATGGATATTTCGCAGATCTCCAGCGAAAGTTCATCATATCTTATCCCGTACATTGGACCTGCAAAGGTCTCTTAAGTAGTGAACTTTGGAAAGGGTCCAGGGTGTCGGCTACGATGATCAATAGCCGGATGAGAAGAGCGAAGGCGAGACTACTTCGCTATATCAGCCACCCAATGATGTAGATGCCAGTCAATCTCTAGACATGTGGGCTAGATGTAGTATTTCTCACCTCCTTGTTCGACGCTCGACGATCAGGTTGCGGAGATGTGAGACTCGGACGCAATGATGAATGTCGTAGACGTGATAGAACAATCTTCGGTCCGAGAATCACACACCCCGATTTGGTGGCTGTCGATCTCGGGGTGACAGATTTACCACTTCATTAGGGAAGGTGTGCCAGCGTGATGCGGTACGCAGACAGCGAGCGATTGCAGCGGATTTGGATATGTGTACTGTGGGGAAGGAGCAGACAAAACCGGGGAAGAAGACTGAGACGGAGAGACGTCAGTCATCACAGAATGCATTTCCTTCCTGATGCCGCAATAAGATTCAAACTCTACTCACGATTTAAGGTGAGGATACTCATACTTTCAGTATTGGTGGCACAGGTACCCCAGACTGAAGGTATCGTCGTGTTTGCAGGACGAATATGTATCCAAGGGGCCAAGATCATAAGATGTATATTGAACCTCACGGTCAGAGGCGTGTTCCTTGACAGAAGCCTGAGATGGTCCTCAGATTAGCAAAGATCGGAGAAGGTTTGGAGGCTCACTATACTGAAAACCGGTATATTACATCTGCTTAGCGTTAGATGGCTGGGTTTCGAACACCAGCAATGTCTAGTTCGTGTATCAGATTGTTGGGAGTTGTGTGACACTCGGACTTGAATGTGGTTGTGGCCAGATTCGGAACCGGTAGCGCCAGGTGTGAAGTGTACAACCAGATATGGCAAGAGTGGTCGTTCATGTATTGGTGACATGTCTCGTGAAACCGATATCCAGGAAGAACATAGGGTACCAGTATACTGTGAACCGAAAGAAAATATACATTATTATCATACAGATATGATCGGGTATGGCACGAAAGGAGAAGAGGAAATAGTTGGCATTCGGAGTGACAGGGAACATATGGCTCGCGACTCGGGATTCTTGATTGATACATGCAGTTCAAACTCCAACCAGGCCCCGCTCAATGGGCTCAGATGGTGGATGGCCCACCTTCCGGGGCTGTGGCGGGGCCCTCTGAATGCACTTGTGCACGACTGGCGACCTGTGCATGTAACTGAGACAGCTTGGTCTCCCGTTGTTGCTGCTCGGAGAGAGAGGAATACAGAAAGAGTCAACGTGGAGGATACGACGAGAAGAGGGACACGCGTACGTCGTTCGTAGCCTTGCGTTGTTTCAAGTTTTCCACATCCGCACGCCTCTGCTCGAGATCTTGGAGCAGACGAGTCTCGTGCTGCTGCTTTAACTAATTGCATCGGGGTCGGCAGTTAACAACGTGTCAATTGTATTAGAGATACAAGGAAGCATACATTGAGGGTCTTCTCTGCCGCGTGATGGCTAGAGACAGCAGAGTCATGTGCGTGAGTGGCTTTGTTGAGGGTGGCTGCAGCGTTGTACTCCTGCTTGATAGCCTTATCCAGGGCATGCTGTGCTTTGTCGGCTGCCTACCCCAGTCGCGGAAAACGGGGTGAGTGAAACAGACATTTCTGGGGTATCCGATCACTGACCTTTATGCTCTTATCATGGTTCTTCTCCACACCTGTTAGATCCTTGATGGCATGGCTCAGCGTCTTCTGGTCGGCTTTGGCCTCCTTTTCCATCATCTTCTCTACCTGGCGAATTTGTGGATCAGTGGACATTGTGTCCGTCTTTGAGGATTTGAACAAGGATGGCATTTTGATGAAGTGGGGTCCAAGGGCGAGTTTGTTGGCTTTTATTCTGGAGCCCCCCAGCTGTCGTCATTGTGGACCCCTCCTCTGAGACCCGAGGTAGATTTGACAAGTATAGTTTCTCGTCGGACGTGGTTTGAAGTTTGGCGAGGGGTTCGTAGCCACCTTTTGCGTGAATTTGTTGGGCCTCTGACGTCACAGAGTCCCACCCAGACCTGCCCCGAAAAGGAGGCCAGCCAATAGTAAGGCGGTTTTGATTTCCAAATGAGGGGCAATCGATTACATAATGGGGTGAGACCCACTTGTCGCACCATGCGGCGCTTGCTGTCGGGGTGGTGAGGATCTCCGTAGATCTTGCAGAGACTTGTCCTCCTCGTCGAGACCGGCAGAACAGACAGCGGCTCGTCAACGGCAGACTACGGCTCATCATTGTCTGAGGTGGCGACGACAAGACTCGGAAGGGAAGCGACACTAACAAAACACCCAAAATGAAGGCCGCTCCATCGTCTTTTTCACCTTTATCTCCATTTCTCAGCCCCTTCATCACCCTCCTCCAGGTGCTGGTCACAATAACACTGTAGCTGACCTGTTATCAGCTCCAACATCCATCACTGGAAAAAAGGCCCATCATGCCTTCCAGGGAACCCACCGGCCCAAACGCCGAATCCGAGACCCCCCATCCCTCCTTCCAAAGGCCTCCACACATTGGTCTCTTTGCGACAGAGGAGGTCGAGCATCCTTTACCTTCTCCCCCATACAGGCGCGTCGCATCGACATCAAATCTCAACCTCGATTCTCTCGTGGAACAATCACCCGCCTACAAGTCACGCTCCAATCTCGACTTAAACGCCGACATGGGCGACTCTGACCGGAAACAGGACCCCGATAGAGATCCTGACTTCGACCAGAAATTGGCTGCGAAGCCCACAGTCGTCCATTATCCGGATGAAGTGACGAATCCACCATTACCTACTGGTCGACCTGCCAGCTTCGCGAGATTCGACTCCGGCTTTGAATTCATATCTGGTTCAAGAGGGGGCTCCAGAGCCTCGTCCGTGATAGTTACAGATGACGAGGACGATGAGGACGACTATGACTGGAGTGGGGACGAAGACCTGGTTGACGAGGAGGCAAAGTTTGAACATGCGATGGGTGTTAAGAAGAAGAACACTTCATGGGGTTTCAAGAGGTACGTACCAGCGTCAGGTCGTCGAACGGATCATATTTAGTATCTCTGCGAGCGCAAATCGTCGATTGAAATCATGACTTGCAATTCTTGAGACATTTTACATTCATACCAGGCTGACTCCCTTCACACAGGATTATCTCTCTGCTCTTCTCTTCCCTGATCGGCTCCACGTTTCTCTCTGGCGTTATCATCACACCAGCAATTCTCGTTCACTTCTTTTGGTACAAGCCGAACCCTACTGAGCATCGCCGTTACGTGAAAGATAACGTCGAAGCATGGCTCTTTTGGACTGCTGCCAACGTCTCCGTTTCTTGGTTCCTTGCACTCATCGTCGACATCATCCCTTCTATCATCCGCTTCGTAATCGTGCTAGTCTGGGGTCATGTCAGCGAAGCGGTCAAGAATAAACTCGAACTATATGCCAGCGTCAAAGATACCGTGAAACCTCTGTTCTACGCAGCAGGCTCGTGGGTCAGCTGGGTCATCATATTTGTTAACATCTTCCATTTGTACGACCAAGATGATGAATCCGCAAGTCGTGCTTCTTATACACCCAGGGTGAGCTCTTCACATGACGTCACTATCCTACACCATTCAACGGCATTTGTTTCCCAGGTCTACCAAGTGATCCAGTTCCTCTTTTTCTTCGCGTTGGTTATATGCGCCCAAAGAATGCTCTCACACGCAATAGGTGTGCCAACCAGTCTGCCCTGCTACATATACGTACTCAACTTTACTCCTTAGCATTTGCATTCCATCGAACGGCGTTCAGGGAGCGACTCGAAACCGTCACACAAGCTCTTGGTGTTATCGAGCAACTCAGAACGCACAAGCCAAAACGCCATACTCGCAATAAGTCCTCCATGGGCTTCGGTAGCTCGACACCGATCCTATCAGCCCTCACTATGTCTCCGTACGCAGGCAAGAGCCACTATAACCTGAACTCGCGTTTGAACACCCCTGCGCATTCCCGTCCGGGGTCACCTGATGCCTTCTCTGGTACCGATGGCGACGCGGAAGACCGGGACGCTACCGTCGTGAAGAACAAGCGAAAGAGCAAAGGGAAGCAGAAGACATGGACAGGAGATACTAGTGACACTGCCAATTCCGAACCCATCAAGAGAATAGACCAGACCCTACCACCCCCGCATAGTTACCCTCCTTCGGTCAGCGTGTCCCCCATGACCTCGACTCCTTTGCGCAAAGGCAGCGACTCCGACGAAGACGCCGCCCCCATCTTGCACGTGCAGCAAGCAGCTACCCAGGCAGCGAAAGCACTCAAGACAGCGGTTCTACATGACGCGCGGAATATCCAAGGCCACGCGGACGAGAATATGGGTGGTATCGTTTGGAACGTGACTTCAGCTCAGGAGGCGAAACATCTCGCCAGGTCTCTATTCATGGCATTCAAGGATAGGAAGCGAAACTATCTCATCCCCTCGGACTTTTATCCCGCTTTCAAAGATCATGAGGAGGCGCATTCCGCATTCCGGGTGTTTGATGCGGACAATAACGGCGATTTATCAAAAGCTGAAATGAAGACAACGATTCTGAAGGTCTACAAGGAGCGTCGGTTCCTGAGCCGGAGTATGCGTGACGTAGGGGTCGCATTGAAGACATTGGATCACATCCTTCTCTTCTTCGCTCTGGTTATATTATTCTTTATCTCGCTCAGCGTGTTCAACGTCAGTGTTGGTGATTCATTAACTAGCGTATATTCGCTCGCTATCGCGGGAAGCTTCATATTCAAAAACTCGGCCAGCAACGCATTCGATGCTATCATGTTCTTGTTCGTCACACAGTGCGTTTTCAATCTCATTTCTTCCATGTTGCGCAGCGGAACATGCTGAGACAATATCACTTTGTTAGTCCATTTGATACTGGAGATCGATGTTTCATTGACGGTGCGTG
Source organism: Meripilus lineatus (assembly GCA_027627245.1). Classification (NCBI taxonomy): domain Eukaryota; kingdom Fungi; phylum Basidiomycota; class Agaricomycetes; order Polyporales; family Meripilaceae; genus Meripilus; species Meripilus lineatus. The sequence continues at coordinate 17,031 of JANAWD010000536.1, read as the reverse complement.
TCCTGCGTTTCAATTCATTACCGTCGTGTGCAATATTGGAAGCTGAACTCATGTTGAACAGACGAAAACCTCGTTGTAAAGAAGATGGGCCTCTTTGCTGTAAGTAGCCATGTATTCCCTGGCATGTCGAGACGGAGCTCAACACATGCGTGCTTGCAGACAATCTTCACTCGGAGTGATGGCACAGAGACCTATTACTTCAACAGCCAACTGTTCAACAAGTTTATGTGCGTCATTGTTCCGGAAAGTTCTGATTCTATTTCGGTCGTTCTGATTCGTATTCTGGGATCTCGTAGAATCAATGCTCGTCGTAGCGGGGTAAGCAACTGGATCCGGGATACCCGTTCACCGAGTCGCCTCGTGCTTACTTCTTTCCTCGTGTATAGAAAACTGCGGAGAACCTCACCATGCAGGTGGCGTGGCGCACATCCCTCGAGAAACTTGACGCCCTACAAGATGCCTTGAATCAATGGCTTGAAACTGAAGAAAACAGGTGGTATCAGCCTGGGACGTCGGTGACACTGCAGAAGATCAGTAACCAGAGCCACCTGGAATTGACTATAATGATCGGACACAATAGGTGCGCATTTTGAGTGGTGTAGATTCCTATGGGGTGTTGACATGGTCGTGTTTTATTTTAGCAATTGGCAGTAAGTCAGATGAGATACTTTTAGGAAAGCCTGCTGACCTTTTGCCTCGTTTCTGTGTTCTTGCGTTTTCATCGCATCAAGGGTAAGCCCCTGCTATATTTATTCCCCCTACAACTGGCACTAATACCGTGCTGCCAGGATTGGGGTCTGAAATGTCAACGCAAAACGACCTTCCATATCGCCGTCAACTATTTCTGCAGGCAACTTGGTATTATGTGCTGCGGAACCACGCAACCTGTGCACATCACGGATAGGGACCTTAACGAGATGCCCTTGACCCCGACACCTGGGGAGGAAGAGTTTGATATCGAACCACCAACACCTGCCTTTGATCGTGGTTCGGCGTATCATAGAGATGGATCGAAGGTTACTTATCTTGGATTCCATCCCCCTTCGGATAAACCTCTGCCTGGGGTTCGTGCTCGCAGGTCGAAAAACAAAAAGGCGATGCTTCGCGCTATTGGTGCGGATGGTTGAATTCCGGGTCTGAGGGCTGTTTCACCCCTGCGCTTGCTTTTTATCTTTCTACCGAATTGACGCAATCTCGAACTTTTTGCATGTTTCTTGCTCTCTTTGGCGTACTGAGTGGTCGGTTTACTAGGGTGGTTGATAGTCGAAAATAATGTTTTGGTGCTCTCACTTGCTCAATTTCTCTGTCTGTTTCGTCGCTCACTTCTAAACATCGCAACATAGCATAGATAGATACTGCATATTTCAACTCCACGACGAATACATGATTTACAATTTGTCTCAAAATCCAATTTTCTAGACATTCCGACAATCCTAGATGCTCGTACACCGAAACTTATAAGTACATATGCAAGCGAAAGTGAAGGTCATTGAAGGGTCTGCCCGAGGTACCTGGTCAAGCACGAGTAGGTTCAATAACGAACCACCTGTCGAACACGAGATTGGGGTCGTATTTCTTCTTGATTGCCTGGAGTCTCGGATAGTGCTCCTTGAATTGTGCTTGGCTCTTGCTCGGACCCGCGGCTTCCGTAGTCGTAGTGGCCTCGCAGCCTGTTGAAGGTAGATGAGGTCGGGCGGGTCTTAATTAGCAGAAAAGAGATGGACTTACTGTAATTGCTATACCCATCGCCCTCAGGCATGAGTTTCGTGACCTCCTGCGCGGCGTGTTTTGCCAGACGTAACTTCTCGGGAGTGTCGAGTTTGTCCCATTGAATTACCACTACGGCGTTTCCTGTGAGGGTTCGAGGGTAGGGCGTTGCGTCTTTGGGAACGCTGTTGATCTTGGATTGGGAGACGAATTCGAGGAGGACGGCGATGTAGTTGTGGATGCCATCCGAGGAGAGTTCGGTGATGCGGGAGAGAACTTTGGGGATGAGGTCTTTGGCGAGTTGGGGTTGGAGGGTGTAGCCTTTCATGTAGTAGTTGAGACCGGGGGTGGCGATTTCGAGCTGGTGGAGAGTGTAGGTAAGATGTTGGGGGAGTGAGAGTGGGGGAGTGGGAGTCGTACCATCATTCCGTTGAGGTTTTCGTAGGGGATCTCGCCGGTGAGATCGGCGAGAGGACCTGAGGTGTTTCATGAATGGGGTGCGAAGAGTGGAAGGTGAACGTTGACTCACCAACATCGAATATTTTCTTGAAATTCGCACGACCTTCAGCCTCAGGTCCATTGTAGAAGAGAGCGAGAAGAATGCAAGGCTACCAAAAAAACGTCATAACTCGTGATATGGTGTTCGCTTGTATTCACCTACGTTTCTGTTAGGGTCCCGTGTCAAGGCCACGAAAACCCCCTCCTTGGGAGTGATTCGAGGCCACCATTCCCCGAGAATCTCGGAGAGGACCTCGCCCTTATCAGGAGAAAAGATGACTTTACCCGCATATACAGTTCGTCTTTGCGGGTGCAACCTGAGGACAAATTCGGTCACGACGCCGAAGTTGGAACCGCCACCCCGTATACCCCAGAAAAGGTCAGGGTTTTCAGTCGAACTGGCTTTGAGGATGCTGCCGTCTGCTGTGACAATGGTGACCTGTTCGATATTGTCGATGACGAGACCATGCGATCCGCTGAGCCAGCCGTAGCCACCTCCGAGAGCAAGCCTGATGATTGATGAGTCTTGTGTCGATATATGAGCTTCACCATACTCACCCACCAACACCAGTCTGAATAGAACATCAAGATGAGATTTCGAAATTCGGACGGAAAGAGGAGCACCTACGTGGTTCACTGTCCCACCCACGGTCGCCAAACCGTGCTGAATGGCCGCCTTGTCGACCGTAGCCCACAAAGCCCCTCCACCAACATATGCCAACTTCTTGTCTGGATCGACCCTGACACCATTCAGATACTTCGACAAATCAATGACAAGACCGCCATCGCGAGAAGAAGCCCCAGACGGACTGTGGCCCCCTCCACGAATCGCAATTTTCAGATTCGCAGCCAAAGCAAACTTGACTGCTAAGGAAGCATCTTCAGCGTCCTTGACAAACACGACCATTTGGGCTTTGCGAACAGCATTGGTAGTCCAACGAGAGATCGCATCCTCATAACCAGGATCGTCAGATGTGACAATGTCACCCTTGAAGATTGAGCGGAGAGCTTGTGTGCTGGACATCGAGATCAAGAAAGTAAGGTGCGAGAAAGGGGAGAGTGAACTTGAACTGGTTACGCTCTACCCGAAAAACTTGGTTTGACATCCCATCTTATAGGACGCAACGTCCAGGTAGCCCACGTTCGGCCAACAAGGGGACTCCTATACTGCGGTTGACTGGAACCTCCGGTAGGTCGATGAAAGGATGCTTCCGCGGCGGGCCTCGGGAGTGAGCGCAAGGACCTCATCTGATCTTTAGCTCTAGCATGGACGTCGGGCGGGTGCTACCAGTGCTACTGCTGCGTTGATCGACATCCTCGTCGACTATTTGGGTGCCGATGGCACGGCGGGAATCCTATTTTAGATGAGGGTCCCTTCATTAATATCGCAACGGAACTTGACTGGCCTCCTTACTCCGAGTGACAGGGGCCTTTGGGCTTGGCACCCCTCAGAGTGAGAGACTTCTGGCGGCGAATAAAGACATGAAAGGCCAGGAGATATGGGATGAGATGGAACGGAGTCCCCAATAAGTTGGAAATTCATCATTGACTGGTAGCATCAGAAACAGGAGTACGTAAAGTTGCGGAACGGAGTTCCAACGTACTGTAGCATGTGGCGAGCAGGAACGTTCATCTTTATCCAGAACAGCCATCGGCGGAGTCATTAGAGAAATCAGGACAGACCACGCCAGAACAAGTCAGGGTTTTGTTCCTTCATCTCTGAACGCAAGAGATCTATAGATACCACACAATCCGATATAGATGGGCGCCAAAAACCAGATCCAGGATCCAGCACCAACGACTCCTAGGGCAAAGCCGAATTCTGAATCTAAACGGTCGCAATATTCAATTTCGAGGAAAAATAGAAGATGACATTGTCGGAAAGTCCTTAAACCAGAGACGAAGATGTAGTGTGAATACTGGGGCGGATAAATTAAACCTAGAGAGCAGACGATTCCTTCTTGTCCTTGGAAGACGAAGCCGTATCTATGCTTGGCCTTAAGGTACTCTCTGAATCCCTTCCGATAGCCTCTGGTACCTGGAGCATGGCCGTAAATGGAACGGGTTTCTCTTCTTCTTGAACCTTGTCACCAAATACTGTCCCAAGCTGCTCCAGACTGAGGTGTGCTGTTTCAGGGTACACGAAGTAGACAAAGATACCGGAAACGACACAGAAGCCCACGAGAAGGAAATAGTATCCGGCACCGATCGAATTGAAGAGAGGTGGTGTGATGAATGCGATGATGAAGTTGCACAACCAGTTGACCATTGTTGATAGCGCCATGCCTTTACCTCTTGCACGGAGGGGGAATATCTCCGCACCGAGAAGCCATGGTAGGGGCCCCAGCTAGAAGTAGATTAGTATATTACAACTTGTACATTTGGTAGGACTTGCCTTGCGCCGTAAACAAACAAGTAAAGGCAGACCGCTGTTAAAATGAATGTCAAGGCGATGCTTCACCGGAATGGGATGGGCTTACCGGCGAACACGCCATCGGCAGAGGGCATACGGGAGGGTCCTTCCGGTAGACTATCTGAGTGATATTGTACCCCGCCCACAGTGGCGAGGCACGCCGCCATCGCGAAACTTCCAAAGATGAGAAAGGCCCGTCTTCCCCATCGATCGACAAGGAACATGGCGGGAATTGTTCCGAGGCAGAATACGATCGCCGAGATGCCCGCATATAGAAGCGAAGTTTCAATGGAAAACCCGGCACGCGAGAGGTTGCTCGGCAGGAAGTAAAGAATTGCGTTTATTCCGTTAAACTGGGCAAAGAGTTGGCAAGTAATCCCTATGATGGTCCGTCGAGTATATTGCTTAAGTAGCTGGCCCCAAGTGGCTTGCCCCAGACGTGCTTCGTACTCGATGGCAGCACTGATTTCCCGGTAGGATTCCCGGATGATTGGGTCATCGACGTCGCCTGTTCCATGGAGGTCAGCCAGAGCTCCAAGTCCTTCCTGCTCGAAACCGTTCTTGATTAGCCAACGCGGCGTTTCGGGAAGCACGAAAGTCCAGAGAACGAGGATAAACGCCAAAGCAGCTTGGACGATGTAAGGGCCTCGCCAAGACAGCTCGGAAGGCAGCGTGAAGAAGAAGCCGTATCCCACCCAAGCGGAAAGTGCATAACCGCCGTTCAAGCAGATGTATTCGATACAGATGAAAAGGCCACGAGAATGTCCGGGGGCTATTTCGCATTGGAGGATTGGGACTGTCATGGAGAGAATTCCGACACCAAGGCCTTGAATTGAGCGACCAGCAATGAGAGCACCAAGGTCGTTTGCGAAGATTTGAATGAGAGCGGCGATAAAGTAGATGATTCCACCAATCCTGACAGACATCCGACGTCCAAGGTGGTCGCAGACATAGGCTGAAGCAAATGCGGCAAAGAAAGCAGTGATATTGAGGCATGCCACCGTGATGGCTTGTAAAAAGGAATCAGCGTTTCACTCAGCGTAGAGAGGAATCCGCAACATACCATCAACAAAAGGGTCGACACCAGTGTCTCCCGCTCGGATCTGCTCGAAAGTGACCGTCTTCCCAAAGAAACGCTTGATGAAAGGCGGCTGAACTTGGATTGCTGCAATAACTCCTTGACCATACCCGAACATAGCATCACCAAGAGAGGCCAATGCAGAGCTGGCAATCAAGAGTGGTCGACCTATCATCCACCTGGGATACCTTGGGGTATAGGTCGTACGCTTGAGCTTATCCATTGTTATTGGTGATTTCTAATTGATAGTTTTGGGTGCGCAGAACGAGGGTATGGTTGGATGAACATCGCGAAAAATGTGAATAAGGTGCGCGGAAATGGTGGAGGCTGGCAAGATCGCACAGGGCGCTTGTCATCCTCTCACTCGAACGTCTTTAGCGCCCACCATGCCAGTGGGTGTATAACATTCGAGAGTTCGACGTTGAAAATTGAGTGCCGAGTGTTGAATAGAGAATGTTTCATATCTTCAAGGCTTCGACACATTGTATGCGAGACGCCCGTAGCATTCAATTCAAGTAACAATTGAGGGAGAGAAGTCGGCAAATGATACAGAGACGACAATGTGCTAGTATGCCATGATCTACTGAAGCTAGACCGAGAAACCAGAGGACTGCTTCTTGATCTTATAAGGCGAAGTTGAATCTATGCTCGGCCTCATCCCTTCTGGGACTCCAAGCATAGCCGGAGCGACGCCAATTTCCTCTTCCGGGTCTGAGACTTTGTCGCCAAACACCTTCCCAAGCTGCTCCAGACTGAGATGTGCCGTTTCGGGATACGCAAAGAAGACGAAAATTCCAGATATGATGCAGGAGCCTATGAAAAAGAAATAGCCACTTCCGCGAAGGGTTTTGAACAGCCGTCCCATGGCGAGGGAGATGATGAAGTCGCAAAACCGGTTGACCATGCTCGACAGCGCCGTGCCTTTGCCTCTCGCACGAAGTGGGAATATCTCCGTACTGAGAAGCGATGGTATGGAGCCCCAACTAGAAGTAGGTTAGTATACCACAGACTATACAATCGAGTAGGACTTGCCTTGCTCCGTAAACGAACAAGTAAAGGCACAACGCTGTAAAAATGAGTGTCATAACGATAGATTACCTACATGCGACAGGCTCACCTGCAAACTTGCCATCAATATACGGAGCATGTGAGCGATCTTTCGCGAGTCTGTCTATGCCAAGTTGGACCCCGCCCGCAGTAGCAAGACACGCCGCCAACACGATACTTCCAAAGATGAGAAAGGGCCGTCTCCCCCATCGATCGATAAGGAACATTGCAGATATTGGTCCGAGGCAATAAGCCACTGCAGAAATACCTACGTATCGCAGCGATGTTTTCACAGAAGCCCCAGCGTGAAAGAGGTTGGTTGGCATTAAGTAAAGAACAGCGTTGAGTCCGTCAAATTGGGCGAAGATTTGGCAGGTAGCCCCTACGATGACCCGTCGGGGATATTGCGTGAAGAGCTGACTCCAAGTAGTTTGCCCTAGGCGTGCTTCGTACTCGATGGCAGCACTGATTTCGCGGTAGGATTCCCGGATCTTTGGGTCATTGATGTCGCCAGTTCCATGGAGGTCAGCCAGAGTTCCAAGTCCTTCCTGCTCAAAGCCGTTCTTGATTAACCAATGAGGCGTTTCAGGAAGCACGAAAGTCCAGAGAACGAGGAGAAATGCTAAAGAAGCTTGAACAATGAAGGGCCCTCTCCACGATAGATCGGAGGGGAGCATAAAGAACAAGCCATACCCCACCCACGAGGAAAGCGCGTAACCAGCGTTCATGCAGATGTGTTCAATACAGGTGAAGAGGCCCCTAGAATGTTTGGGTGCGATTTCGCTTTGGATGATTGGGACTGCCACGGAGAGTATCCCTCCTCCGACTCCCTGTATCAAGCGAGCAAAAATGAAACCAGGAAGACCCTTGGAAAACATTTGAACGAAAGCGGCAATGAGGTAGATGATTCCACCAATCCTGACAGATATCCGACGTCCAAGATGGTCGCAGAGATATGCAGAAGCAAGCGAAGCAAAGAAAGCAGGGATGTCAGAGCATATCACCGTGAATGCTTACAGCAAGGGTCAGGGCACTATAGCACATAGAGCGGATTTGTAACTTGCCATCGGTTGTTAGTTTGATACCAGTTTCTCCCGCTTGGATCTGCTCGAGAGTCACCGCCTTTCCGAAGAAACGCTTGATGAATGGCGGTTCGACTTGACTTGCTACTATAGCATAACCGTACATAACATCACCGAGGGAAACGAATGTAGAACTAGCAATCAAGAGTGGTCGGCCTCGCATCCACCTGGGGTACCTTGGGGTATAGGTTGTACGCTTGAGCTTTTCCATCATTATAGGTGATCTCGAATGGATACTTTTAGACGCGCAGAACGAGGGTGTGAGTGAATATCGCGAGAAGTGCAGTGTGTGGAGGACGTATACTAAATGGTGGAGGCTGGCAAAATCGGTTCACAGGGGCGCTTATCATCCTCTCAACCGACGACCGTGACTGTAGTCTGTAGCGTCCGCGCGCCATGAGTGCATATAATAATATTTCATCGAATATTGAATGCTGAAGGTCAAACAGAGAACACTTCCTGGTTTGAAGGTTACCACAATTTGCATGCGGGATGTTCGTGGCATTCGATTGATGCGCCGATGGAGGGAGAAATTGATACAATGTCGGATATCTACTTAACTATTGATTAGACCGAGAGACTAGAGGACTCCTTCTTAACCTTATAAGGCGAAGTTGAATCTATGCTTGGCCTCAAAGTACTCTCTGAGTCTCTCCCTTCTGGGACTCCAAGCATAGCCGGAGCGACGCCAATTTCCTCTTCCGAGTCTGAGACTTTGTCGCCAAACACCCTCCCAAGTTGCTCCAGACTGAGATATGCTGTCTCGGGGCACACAAAGAAGACGAAAATTCCAGACATGATACAGAAGCCCATAAAGAAGAAATAGCCGCCTGCAGGAAGAGAACGGAAGAGCCGTTCCATGGAGAGGGTGACGATGAAGCCGCAGAGCCAATTGACCATGCTCGACAGCGCTGCGCCTTTGCCTCTCGCACGGAGAGGGAATATCTCCGCACTGAGAAGCCATGGTACGGGGCCCAGCTAGAGATAGGTAAGTATACCGAAAGTTTTACACTTGACGAGGACTTACCTTGCGCTGAAAACAAACAAGTAAAGACAGAACGCTACGAAACTGAGTGTCATGACAATGAATGTCCTAAATACGATAGGCCCACCTGCAAATATGCCACTAGTATAGGGGACATGGGAGCGACCTTCAGGAAGTCTCTCTGCGCCAATTTGGACCCCGCCCGCGGTAGCGAGACATGCCGCCAATGCGATACTTCCAAAGATGAGAAAGGGCCGTCTCCCCCATCGATCGATAAGGAACATTGCAGAAACCGTTCCAAGGCAGTTAACGACTGCGGCGATGCCCACGTATAGAAGCGATGTTTTGATAGAACCTCCAGCGCGAAATAGGTTGATTGGCATTAAATACAGAATTGCATTAATTCCGTTAAATTGGGCGAAGAATTGGCAGATAGCCCCTACGATGATCCGTCGGGGGTATTGCGTGAAGAGCTGACTCCAAGTGGCTTGTCCTAAACGTGCTTCGTACTCGATGGCGGCGCTGATTTCGCCGTAGGATCCCCGGATTGTTGGGTCGTTGACGTCGCCTGTCCCATGGAGGTCGGCCAAAGTTCCAAGTCCTTCCTCTTCGAAACCGTTCTTGATCAACCAACGCGGGGTTTCCGGAAGCACATAGGTCCAGAGAACGAGAATAAACGATAAAACAGCTTGAACAATGTAGGGCCCTCTCCACGATAGGTCGGAGGGGAGCATAAAGAAGAAGCCGTACCCCACCCATGCAGAAAGCGCATGACCAGCGTTCATGCAGAGGTGTTCAATGCAGATGAAGAGGCCCCGAGAATGTTCCGGTGCAATTTCACTTTGGAGGATTGGGACTGTCACGGAGAGTATCCCTCCTCCGACTCCCTGTATCAAGCGAGCAAAAATGAAACCAGGAAGACCCTTAGAAAACATTTGAACGAAAGCGGCGATGAAGTAGATGATTCCACCGATCCTAAGAGACATCCGACGTCCAAGGTGATCACAAAGATAAGCAGAACCGAGCGCAGCAAAGAAACCAGGGATTTCAAAGCATATCACCGCAACGGCTTACAGAAAGGGTTAACGGTACTATCACGCACAAAGCAAATTTGTAACATACCATCGATCATTAGTTTGACACCAGTGTGATCCGCTTGGACCTGCGCAAGAGTCACCGTCTTTCCGAGGAAACGTTTTATGAACGGAGGTTCGACTTGAAGTGCTATGATAGTATAACCACACATAACATCACCGAAGGAGGCGAGCGCAGAACTAGCAATCAAGATTGGTCGACCTATCATCCATTTGGGATACCTTGGGGTATAGGTCGTACGCTTGAGCTTGTCCATTTTCATGGGTGATCTCGAATCGGGACTTTTGGGTGTGGAGAGCGAGGGATTGAGTTAACATTGTGAAGAAAATGCCCTGGCTTGAGTTCGTGGATTGAGGACGCCGTGGAACGGTGGGGGCTGGCAAAATCGGTGTAACGGGCGCTTGCCAGCCTCTCACTCTTTCGTTCATACCATCATCACTCGAGCCATTTCGAGTTGTGTTGCACATCCTGGCATTGAATTGTCTTAATTTAAACCATTCATCACATTTCGAGGACATCCTAAAATGCACAAGCGCGTCGCGCTCCAAACCATTCGACTCCCACAGTGACCCGAGTCATCATGATCCTCGGGCTCCGTGTTCTGGCAAGTCCCTCCCCTCGGTTCGGTACTTGGAACCTCAGGTTTGAATGTGCCCTCTCTCGGTTCAACGTTGTTTTTTTGTGACCCCTCCTACTACATCTCTATCGTAGGAGTGCATCGATATAAAACTCACAGGTCCGTGCCTACTATCACCTCAGAATGTAGCAGACAAGACGCTGTAGTCATATTCGCGTCTTCCTGGCAATGTTCTGGTATACTAGCGAATCCTTCCAACGGTTTCTTCCTGGGATGCTCGTGATTGATATCAGTATGCAAAACACGCTGGAAGGCTCTTCAAACCATCTTAAACCACTCCCTATTCTTCTATCAAGCACGAAGTCACCCTTCCTTTGCCATTGTATGTGAGATTATCTCATTTATATACGTTTGTAACGGTTGATGACAGCGACACGGACACCCTCTTTCCAGCTACCAACCACAGTTAAAAAGGCTCACAGACGCATGACAATGGTAAGGTCATACAGTGTTCCCAAGCAGCGAAAGGTGAAGATGTTCAGCCCGATCGAAAACAGTTTCTCGGGGAGCGTTCAACTTGAACTTCAAATGTCCGAATCTTGTTGTATGATGAGCGGCTTCACAAGGAAACTTGCGACGATGAGATGATTTCCCGTGAAGAAAGCGATGTTGAATGGCCCTAATAGTGAGATGTACCCGGTCGCCGTTTCCTCAATTTGCCAGTGAGAACACGGAATAGTCTGAAATTTGAATGTCTGGATAGCAAAATAGTGGTGGGACTCAACATGACCTGGGCGTTGTATCAGCCACAAGCGCGTCGGGTTCCAGACCATATGGGATGCCGATCCCGACCATGCCGGGATCGGAACGACGTCCGAAGTCAGGCTCGGAACACACCATAATACATGGATAAGCTAAATCCTTATCTGACATGGTAGCTTTCAAGATGGCGGATAACAAGGCGACTACGAGTCAGGAGATCCACCTCAACAGACACCCACAAACTTTGACCGCCATCGTATACCATTGACAATGCCAGGACGTCTTGAGCACAAGGTGAGATCTATCAAGTCCAATTCAGTCCTATCTCATCAATCTGAATAGGTCGCTTTGATCACTGGAGCCGGATCGTATGTCATTACACCTGGATCGTCTGTGATGTCGTGATCTTTAACCTTCATTGCATTGTAGCGGCATTGGCCTCGAGTCGTCCCTCTTGTTTGCCCAGGAAGGCGCCAACGTGCTTCTTGTTGATGTTAACCTCGCGGCAGCAGATCAAGCCCAGAAACTCGTCGCCGAGAGGTATCCGAATGTGAAATCCGCTGCTGTCAAGGCAGATGTAAGTAAGGAAGCAGATGTGAAAGCGGCTGTGGACAAGGCTGTAGAGTTGTTTGGGAGATTGGATGTCGTGGTGAGTTGATCCCTTTTCGATCGATGAGGCATCGGGAGGAATCTCAACCAAATCACCGACCTCCATATAATAGTTCAACAATGCTGGTATACACAAGAATACTCTTCAACGAGATCCAGACCTCATTTTCCGTGATTTCAGGCATCATGCACCCTGAAGATGACAACGCCCTAAATACCGAGGAACGAATCTGGGACCTCACCATGCAAATCAATCTCAAGGGTGTATGGTGGGGTTGCAAATACGCTATCCTCGCCATGCGAAACAACCCCACAGTTCCCGAGAAGGGTCTCCATACCGGCGGCAGCATCATTAACACAGCGAGTTTCGTCGCATTGATGGGCGCCGCTACCCCTCAACTTGCATGTGAGGCCCATCAATTACTTTTAAACATACTTCGGTCGATCTAACGTTTGCGATGCTCAGATACGGCTTCAAAGGTGATTATCTCGAGAGAACCATGTGCATGTTTTGCTAAGAAATGAATTGCAAGGGCGCCGTTCTCGCTATGACCCGCGAGCTTGCGATGGTACACGCCCGAGAAGGCATCCGAATTAATTCAATATGCCCGTGAGTGCCCTGTGTCGATACATGAATGTTCTATTCACGGCGTCCATCCTGATAGTGGACCTCTGAAAACCCGTACGTACCCACTACTCTCGTTATGCGGCTGATTGAACGCATCTTGACACGTCAGCCCTCTTGATGGACTTCCTCAATACCACTGAGAAGCGTGAGCGACGAATGGTACATCTTCCAATGGGAAGATTCGGTGAGGCAATTGAAGTTGCACGCGGTGCGCTCTTCTGTAAGTTTTCCTGTTTCAAAATCCTGCACAAGTCGTTCATCGGTGCAACTTCACAGTGGCAAGCGATGATAGCAGCTATGTGACCGTAAGTCCGGCATTTTCTCATTCATCCTGGCGTTGTCAATTCGATTGCATTATAGGGAACGGACTTCAAGGTTGACGGAGGGCTGTCATCATGTTACGTCACACCCCTCGGAGACCCGGCCCTTACGCCTCCTTCGAGCTTGAAGCAGGCATAGTAGTACTAAGTAGAGGCTTTCGATTACAGATATGAGGGTTTCTGGGCACGCAATAGTCCGTCTCGGTTATTGTTTGGGTAGGAAGCGATGTACAAAGAGAGCAATCAAAGCAATGAAGGAGAATTATACGTCGTACAACAAGTTCAAGAGTCGTAATTTTCGTCAAGTTCGAAGTATAACTTCGGTGAGGTATCAAACGGGTGGAGGTCAAGAATGAGCCAAGATAAGTTCAAGATTGTTTCTTCGCATTTGCGTTTGCACGCTTCTTGTCGCCTTCAATCTTCCTGATTCGCGTGATTTCAACGCCGATGTCATTCCGGAGGTCCTTTCTCAGTTGAGGATTGTACCCGAGATGGAACAGAAGCTCGATGTGCACAAAGAATGGAGCAAGAATGAGGGCTGAGATGGATCAGTTTGGTGGTCAGTCCCGATGGAAAACAACACTTACCTCCGATTAAGTTGTCAAGAAGAGCAGGGGCTCTCTTCTCGAATACGCCATGTCCAATGAATTGGAAGATCCAACAAACCACGTGGATCACTGCAGCGTACTTCCAGGAGTTAGGCTGATATGAAAATGCCGTTGCAGTCAGCAATGACAACGTGATTTGCGGTGTGTATAGGAACTTATGAATTAAAGACACCATGATGTTAGCCGCCCATTAATCACATGGAAATTGAGATGAGAGCCAGCACGTACAGCAGCGAAAGGTTCGAGAGTGTAGTAGTAGGAGATGAAGATGGCGGCGAAAACGGTAGGCCATTTGAAGTCGAAAACCAAGTATGGATTGATCTCATGGTGAACTGCTGGGAAGAAGGATGGTGTCGGGAAGTACGATCCCACAACGTAGGCGGTCCTATACAGGGGAACTAGTCAGGAGGCAGCCACGAGCAAGACATGCACGTTAACGCACCAAAGGATGAGTGGCACGCATGTTATATGAATGAGAATGTTAACAGGGTGCGAATGATATGCCCCGTAGAAAGTGAGCTACGTGGACGGGTCAGCCACGAAAATCCGGGGTAGTTGGGGTGGGGCCATACCTGCTTTCGCACTCCAAAAAGCGAGGACATCTTGCCTCTAGGAAGAGAGACTGGGATGATTGCGAGACAGTCTGATCAGTGAAGTATTAAAACACTTCGTGTGGAGGACTTACATTATAGCAGTGATGTTCGTTGTGAGTCTGGTTGGTGCTGGGCCTCTGGGGTAGCACCTGGTCGACTCGGAGTAGCAACAATGCGGTGGTTGATTGAAGCCGGCTATGTTTGGGAATTGGCCGTTGCCGAGACAATGACACAATTAACTTTATCATATCACATTGCCATTATTACATAATATTACCTTTCCTGGTCGATTATTGACACGTCTGGCGTGACGCTCTGTCACGTACCTGTCACGATCCACGTATCGCTGGAACAGGGCCGGCGTTCTTGCCTCTGCTCACCGAGGCACGCCAGGTCATTCATACTTCCAAGGATTTACCAGCTTTCGTATTTTCGGCTCAGGCAGCTATCACAAGCAATACAACTTTCTGTTCATTATGGTCAAGTCAACAATCCTCGTTCGTGCCTCGGATGCACTCCCTTTGGCCGCCACAGTCGATGACGAGCAAGTATGTCGTTTACAAGCCCCATTTATCCTGATACAAGCTTCGAGCCTGAGGTCTGTGCTTATAGACAGAGCAAGCACTACAAGAGCACAAGCAGCAGGCAAAACTCATCTTTAGGCGTATCACTCCCAACGCTGAGCCGAGGTGCTCAATAGAGAGTGGCCAATATTCACTGCAGTATGTCCTGCTCAAGGGCATCCTCGTCCATCATACTGACCCGAATATCTTGATACATAGTTACCTCATCGCAGAAAATGTCGTGTATCTTGTTATTGCTGACAAGTCATATCCACGAAAGCTTGCCTTCTCCTATCTTGACGAGATCTCAAAGGAGTTCCAGACATCGTACGGTGCCAAAGTGGATTCAGTCAGGAAGCCTTATGCCTTTGTGGGGTTCGGTATGTGTCGTATTGTTTTCTCTTTGTGCCCACTGCGCTCAATATCGTGCCTGTGAACAAGACACATTTATGTCGAAGACGTCGAGGCTGTACCAGGACACCAGGAATGTGGGCGGTGGCTCAAACCTCGATAAACTGAATGATGAACTCCAAGACGTCACAAGAATAATGACCAAAAACATGGAGGAGCTCCTATGGAGAGGGGACTCCTTGGATAGTACGTCTCTAAAGCGGCACCCCACGTCGCCACGCGCTCACCACTTCTGACTCTGTAGGAATGTCCCACTTGTCCACATCACTTCGCTCGGAATCGGAAAAATACCGCAGGGCGGCACGGAATATCAATGTCCAGGCCATGATTCGACAATACGCACCACTTGCTGCGATTGTTTTCATCATTATTGTACTTATATGGTGGAGGTTTTCATAAATTGGCTTTCGGTCAGTTGTCTTCCTGTACATACCCTACGGACTACTTCATGATTTATATTACCTTCTAATGTCTTTCCGGTTCACCGTGTCTCTTTTCTTTTCAAGAGAAGTTGTGTAACTTATTTCAATATCAAAGCGCCTTCGACAGACGAGGGCGCTTCCTGCGGTACATCGGCCACATTACCGGAATCCAACACCACGATGCAAGATGGTCGGGATGAGATATTGATCGCAATCTACTAAATGAATCTCACATAAATACCCTGGCGCCCACTTCCACTTCGATTTCATTGAGCTTCTGTTCTTGCCCTCTACCATAGCGTTTGGTGAACCCCATCATCTTTAACTTGAGTCAAGAAATGGCTTACAACTACGGGGGTGCATCCCCCTTACAACAACCGACTCAGATCTATCCTGGTGGCCAACAACAATATACTCAACAATATGGCCCTCCTCGATCTGCTTCTCCCCATCCTCCTGCTGCCCCTCAACAGCCGATTCAACCCGGCACAATCACCTATACTACTACTACTGGTGCAGATGGACAAGTCACCTACCATCCATTCAGGCAAGTCGCATTGCCGCTTGTTCTCTAATGGAATCCCCCTTCGTTTGTGCGAGGGATATCCTAGATCGCGCCACGATTTGAACTGATCGAATTGATTTTCTTACGTCCTTAGGGCTATTGCTGCGAGGTAGGCATATCTTCTTTTGAGACCCTTGAAAGTTGCTGAGATCGGCGACGATGTGTCTATCCATATTTTTCTCGCACTGGCAGCTATCAGACCCCAAATGGCCCGGTGAGCGGCATCCAATGGGTCCCTGCAGAAGCAACATCCGTGCTACCTCAAGGTGGCACCCTTGCGGGCGCTGTAAGTAGAATCGATAAGTAAGATCATTGCAAGCTTTACATAGGGTTTTTCCTCGATAGGAATTTGCTGCGGCTTTCAATCGGCCTGCATCTGGACAAGGCGATAGGTGTGTCTGATTCGAGACGATGGTGACTATATGTACGCAGATCTTGATCTTTTCTGATAGGTCACGAAGAGAAAAGGAAGATCGCCGGTATGAAAAGGAGCATCGTTCAAGTTACCGTGAAGAGAAAGAGTATCGTCGCGAGGGTCACTATGATGACCGCGGCTATCGTCGGGATCGTGACCGTGATCGTGATTATGATCGTGACCGCCACGATGACAGGCACAGAGGCGGTGAACGTCGTAGGACCGGAGATCAATACAGCTCTTACGACAGGGATCGTCGGGACCACGAAAGCGAGTCGGAAGACGAGCTCGAGAGACGTTTCCACAATCTTGATCTCGACCGCCGGGGATATCCCAAGGACAAACCGCGGGACCGTGAGAGGGAAGAAAGAGATTATCGGGATAGAGAGCGCGAACGCGAGTATGAAAGAGAGAGAACCAAAGGTCGCAAGGGTTCCTCTGGCTACCCTGTTGCACCGGGTGCCGTTCCTGGAGCCGCACCATACGCCGCCGCTCCGTTACCCCTCCGGGAACATACCCAGCAGCTGTTCCTGGTACTGGTATTGGTCGCCCAGTTTCTCCATATCAAGCTGGTGTCGCCCCGCGCCCTGCCTCACCATATCGCCCTGCTGCCCAGGTTGCTCCGGTTGCCCTCGTCCCATGTCCCCATACCA
>JANAWD010000535.1:0-29888 GCA_027627245.1 Meripilus lineatus | reverse complement strand
CGGTGGCACGGGCGGTGGAGGAGTGGTGGATGAGTTGCGGGGCTGTGCGAGAACTTGGGGAGGCGGCGATGATGCCTGAGATTCTGCCCATTCTTTCTGTAAGACTTCGAGCAACTGCTTGATGGATCTGGTAGCAACGAATGGAGGTAGACAAGGAAGCGAGGTGTAACATATTAGGGTGACGTATGCCATTTTGGTAAATTGGGTGCCAGATGTGTCCGGGCGGGTCGGACGTTGGAGTGCGGCACATTTTGGGGGAGAGAGGAGAGGGATGCGAGGGATTTCCAAGTGGGAAAAAGAACAGAAAAATACCCTGAATACGAAGAATCATGGAGCACGCTGTCGACTCACCTGATGAGGTTCAACTGGATGATCGTCTTCCAGGCGGCTTTCTCTGTTCGAAAATGTGCAGGCGAGAAGGCCAATTGGAAATCTAACAAGAGACCGGGGGGTGACAAGTGAACTGGAGAAGACAGAGGGCGGACCAAAAGTAGGAGACGTACTCTTGAGAGTTGTGCTCTTTCCTGATTCTGCCTGACCTGGAATGAAAGAGAGGCGTGTGTTTTGATTTCAGGATGGATGTCACGGGGCGACGGGAGGACGGGATGGAGGGCCACTGGAGGATAGGGCGAAGAAGAAGGCGAGAAAAAGGGTCTGCTCACCAAGGAGGAGGATCTTTATGGCCTTTTTTCTCCTCTCGAAGGCCTTTCTGCTCTCTTGTATGTCCTCGTCAATCTCATGGGATATCCGTGTCGCCTCTCTTTGCTTCTGCTCTCTAGCTGCACGCTCATCCGGTGATTCGTCTGCGGGTGGTTGGAGTGCACGAGCGAGAGGGTCGTCATGGCTGTCTAGGAATGGTGCATGGTTTGCGTGGAATGGCCTGGCTGCGAGGGCCATGGTGGGGTGTGAGCCTCAGTATGAGTAGTACGGGGGAGGGAGGAGATGGATGGAGGGAGATGAGATGGAGATGGAGGCTATGCGAATTAGCAGCAAGTGCTATAGTGTTGTTGTTGGTGCATGTTCATTCCTGGCTTTACTGACAAAGGACGGCCTTCCAAACGAGGGTATCTATGCTACCCTACACTCGAATCAGCTTCCGCCGTTTCACAAACGCCACCATCCCACCACTCCCTCCTCCTCATCCTCTCCGGGTCCTCCTTCCCACCCATCTACAAACAGGCCCGCGCCCTCCTTCTGCCCACAATCCTGACAAAAACTCGCCATATTTTACAGCGAGAACCCCAAATACAGACCCGAACTCCTCCCCCACCAGCCATCTCTGGCGTCTCTTTCCTCAAACTTCCATCAATCATCCAGCACAGCAACCAATTCAAAGGCACCATTTTTTTTCCGTCTCCCCAAAAGAATCCTATCTCACAGGGCTCGCTCTCTCGCTCCTCCGGATCCCATCGATCCAGAGATTCCATACCCATACCGGTCGGTATATCCTTTTACCTGCCTTGTTCCATCTTCTCAAACTTTGAGCGTTCATCAACCATTTCCCCATTTGGTGCACATTTTGTCCGTGCGATTCCGGAATCTCGGATCCCTCGTCAAGTGTCCGTGCAATGATCACTTCTCCTCCCCATGGACTTGTCTTGATGTCGCAAGTGATCATCGGTATAGCATCCGGTGACAGTCATGGATTCCGACAATTCAGTTCCCCATCATCACATCCTTCGACCATTCTATTATCTTCGGTTTTGCAACTCCTCGCCTATCGCAACTCGCAAATCCCTTGCACCTCCCTTGTTCACCCATCTGTGCCGCAGTCATCGACAAGACCTTCATCAGACAATGACAGTAATAAAAAGAGATGAGACAAGAGTCAAGACCCTTTACGACTTCGTAACCATCATCATCAGACAACAACTAACAGTAACAGGTTACAGCTTACAGTTTACAAAGAGCCAGTCACGACCACGCTCGCCCAGACATCCAGCGTAACTTGAGAACATATCAGCAGGTATCAGCCGATTCGGGCAACGCCGTGTGCGCTTCACCTCCACCTTCACATTGTTTGGTGTGCTCAGGTTGTTCATGGCAATGCACGGTACAATTCCGGTTCTTGTGTCTTTGATACTATCGAATCGGGTTTTGATTTAGAGACCAGATGCACCTCCTCGGAAAGTCCGATACACCACAAAAATACCGACTCCAACGTCATAACGACATCCCTTGAGTCTTACTCAGGCGATCTTACCTCGAGGTCGAGGTGACCGACAACTACCTCGTAGGTTGTAATCGAAATCACGGACCCGGGCTGCATCGGAACCGGGTATTTGCCAACCTCATGCATACATTCTTGCGTTCATTCACTTTTTTTTCTTACAGTGCTCATGTATCCTCGCCGCTCAAGGTCGGACCTTCGCTTCTTCAATTTCATGGATCAGTGTGGCGAAGCATCAACGTCTATCGACATGCTACACGACGCGCAGAGGAAAGAAACACACTCACTGTCTACACCGGCAAGTGAGAAAAGATGGGAACAAGGGGGTTTCTTCAATTGTTTTAGTTTTTGTCCCCTATCTGTTACTGTAAAACGGTTGCTTCCCATGGTAATCTGACATGACACCGTTTGAACAACCGTTGACAGAATAGGTTTTAAGATTTCGTTCACGCTCTTTGCCCTTCAGGGAGCCGATTCAGGGCACACTGTCCTTGCACCATCATACATGGTCGCGTACCCCAATCTATTGTAAGTACCCGTCGGCCCTTCTCACACATTGGCACTCGCTGATCGTTCAAGTCCACACAAAAGCGAATTTGTAGGGCTCGAAAGGAACCATCGACATGGCTTGACTATATGCTATGCAATGCATGTCTCATCTCTTGTGGGATTCTCATGGTTTACTTTTCTTCTCTTTTATGCTTTCGGCCTCTTTGTTCTTGCGTTGATCAGTGATCATCCATACCCCAGAGGACATAACCATAATGCAGGGTCCTTATAGGTCGTCGACAGACCCTTGTTCTATAGGCTTTCACTCGGACCTCGCGTCCCTCGTGCGCATTATCGACACCCTTCGGGCTGTGTATCATTCTCTTTTGTCGTAGTCATGTCTACTCCAGGTCAGGGTGTTGAGATCTCAAACCTTTGACCTGGGAGTATAAGCTTCAACCTCATCTTACCGTAGTCGAGAAACAGGCCCGGCGGTCACCTCGATCGGTCAAGAATCAACTGCAAGGGCACAGTACATATGCTCATTCACCTTTCACACCTTCTCAGACCCCATCAAACCGAGACCCACACGCTAAACTGAGTAAGCATCCGACGATCAATAACTCTCAAATAATTACGACCGATGATCTCTCTTCCTCGGGATGCCACGATACAGTACGGTTCAATGACAGACGACTCCCAACGTTAGACAGTTCGAGCGATTACGAACGCGTGAACGTGCCTTTCGGAAGGTCCAGTTCCTTGCCAATTCGCCATCAATTATCAAAATTGAAGTGAAAGTGATATGAACCCGCCAAAGGCCATCGATGCCATCCGTGGACCTTGCCAGGCTACTACTGTATTTGCGTACGCCAATCTTGGATAACGTACGCCCGTAAACGTCGGCTTCACGCGGTGTCGACGAATGTCAGGCTTGTTGATGCGCGGTGCGTTTCCTATCAGTGTCGTCGACTCCTCAGGCCCCAGTATCGATATCTTGTATGATATGATAGTATCAGGATCACCCGCACGACTTGCTGCTAAACAATATACAGTACCTTGATATCACAGGATTAATTGATACAACGAATTTCATCTCTTTCAAAGCCGGCTTTGTTACTATATTATCATCATTCAATATCTACGACACCATAAAAAAAGCACTATTTGCTGATCTGAAATGGTACTTATTTAGCCTGATACTCGAGATGAGACAATGCGTCGCGGTGTCGGAAGACGTTCGAGGTTTTACTTTTGCTTTGACTATAGTGAACGACGTCATGGCACCGTGCAACGCGCATCCATCACGTCCATCATGTATATCATAGGCTAGCACTGGTTAAGGAGTTTCATTAGCCTTTTCTGTCCGGGGTCTCTGCCCTGTAATCTCGTATTTGGCGAATGCCGGGTTGTTTATTCGACTGGTACAAGTCGCAAGTGGTAAAATCGATGTCAAAGTCAAATGGCCAGCGTAAGGGTCAGGATTCAAAGTCATCAAAATCGTCAGTGTTACATTCAGTTGAAGTATCCGAAGGGTCACGGCCTTAAAATGATTCATACGAAGAGAAACACACAACACAGAGGTTTCATGGAGAAAGGGGCATTCCAATTGAAGGGGATATTCTCCCAATGTCGATAACGTGCAAATGCTTTCTGGAATTCCGGAATCCTAGCCGTATTTGTTAACTTACAACCCCTATCTCGAGGGGTAAGTAAATCGTATGGGAACGAACACTGGGATAACGTATTGTAGTGATTGAAGTGATGGATGATCTCCCGGGGAGCATAAACCTCCGAGTTGACACCGAGTATTGAAGGTACCTGCTTGGGGGAACCAGGGTCGTCAGGTGCCACGGTGATGCGATGAGATTCGGAGACTCAAGGTCGAGATGGGAATCACCAGGTTCGTCGGGTATAGCGTATAGTTGCAAGATGCACTGGAATCCCGTAGCGGTGATACGTTGAGGCCATTTGAGGTTTTTAATAATGATACTGCCCTATGTGCTCTTTGTGGTAGGGTATATTCACCACGCAACATTTGGAACACGACCCGAGTGTGAAGATTGGTTCGATAATCTGAAAAAAATAAAACAATGGTCAGTCGACCACTGGACTCTCAAACGCGCCAAGCAAAGGTGCATTTCGTTATCCCTTGCAAAGATGAATATAATGACACCCATCCTCCCACCCTGTTTTCACATCTGATAGAGGTCAATTTGAACGATCAATACCTCGAAATTATGTACATATACTGAACAATCTTCATTCACCGGCTCACCTTTTAGAGGCCAATTGAGTCCTGCCTCCTGAACATCTATTCCGTGGATGGATGGAGGACGCATGGGCTACACGTCACCAGACAGATCAGCAAAGATAGAAGATGTCTCAGAATGATAACAAAGGGCAACGATACAGACCTGAACAAAACTTTCGATGGGTTTGGATTAGGAACAGAAGATCCGGAAATTAGCAGGTGTTGGCGTCCAAGATGAGTTGTTGCTGACAGACCCAGAAACACCGAGAGCGTTTGATACCGCCATTTGGGGATAACACCGTCTGCCCGACGGTATTGGACTGTAATTTAAGGACATTCCCCAATCCAAGCCAAGACGGATCTAGCAGGAGAACTACTCTACCCAGCTGGATGGTTGAGACAAGCATCGCACAGTAACTGTCTCCATAGCGTAGGGAATGTCAGTGAACGCCCTGCACTCCACAGAGGAGGGAGAGTCGAGACGAGGCTCTCAAATCTTCTCCTGGCCCATCACCTCGTGTTCACGAGGATAAGTCTTGTGAGTCATACACCACGAGTGACAATACCTCCATTACTGCAGCATGATGAGAGAAGGACGATGGTAAACACACAGAACCCATATAACTCACCTTCTTCGTGTTTCATCACTCTTCCCTGTGAACAGCCCATCAACGCGTCACCCTACAAGGTCTCATTCAAAGTTCACCGCCTCCAAGGGCCTCACGATTCTTTCGTCAGTTCCCCATACATTTCACCGTCGGCACTCCGCTACATTTATGTGAACAATTCACCCCTCAAAGTCTAGTCCTGCGATTCCTTGGGAACACCACACCGTCATTTTCAGTTTCTCCACACTATGGAGGCAAATGGCATTCGTACTTTAAAGTAGCCGATTGTTGGTTACTCGCGAGTTGGCATTCGTGGGTTGGGTGTTCAGGAGGCTCAAGCTCAAGTAGGTTGACCCGAAGCGAAAACTTGGTATGTTTTTGACAAACGGTGCCCCACATCAAGTGTCCGGCTGATCAATTTCGTAATCCCTCAAGAACCCTACCAACTCGGGCCGGTGCCGATCACCCAGCGATAAACCAGTCGCCGGTCATGGCAGTGTCATAGCCTGAGGACTCGGGCAAGCAGGTGCAAGAGACTTTCTCTGGTCGTCGGAATGTTATCGAAGGAACAACAATCACCGCTACCCCCGACGTTGTAAACTGAAAGTCGAAATGGACCTTCCGATTCTATATTTACGACCGCGTTGGTTACAAAGCGTCCAACACAAGAAGGCAGAACTTTGGGGTGTTAGTGATCGCAACAAAATGAGTCTATGATAATCCGAACAGGTCCTGAGAAATGAGAAAAGGTGCAGGAAAGATAGAGTTCATGATCAACTTCTCGACCTGACCTGTGCTCACAAATACATATCGTCATCATCACAACGAGGCGAAGAATGAACATTGCCCGAATCCGAATAGAAAGACCCCGAGTCCAGCACATCCTCCGCGTTATTCTGAACAAAGTTATCAGCTCCAAGGTCCTCACAGATATCAAAAGCTTGCGCAAATAGGGCACTGCCCCCTGCATCGTCAGATGCCAAATGCGACTCAAATCGTGTGACTGCGGGTGAACCTAATCACAGAATGACATCCCAGGGACCCACGTACTGTACATCAGCGCATGCGCTCCAGTATCAGGAAACTCAACTTCTCACTCACCTCCGCAGCCGACATATGCCAACCATGGTATCGCGCTAAGTTCCCACATGTCGTCCGAGATGTCCCACTTGATTTCTCCGAATAAGCGCAGCCCGAATTCGTCGAATATCTGCGTCCTTGGAGGTTCGAATGTGCCATCGTAGAACAAGGGCACATAGTCTTCTTCCCCACATCTGATCGTAGCCCCTGACGTTCCCGAACTGCCAATGCTGTCCAGTTCGTCGTTCTCTATCTTCTCTACCTTCTTGTTGCCATGGATCGAAGGAAGTAACAAAGCATACAACGAGGGAATCTTGTCATCTTCAGATACATCGGGGTCCGGCATTGACGAGGATGAACTCGAGGGGTCAACAAGGGTGTCCGAAGATGCCATCAAGGGGGAGCTATCATAGAGGCGGTGCTGGTGAGATAGTGTTCTATTTTGAGGTGACCCTCGTCGAGGTGTTGGCGTCGGTGTCCGGTCTCGAAGGTGGACTCTACGTTTTGCGGGTCGTAATGGGTACCTAAGGCTGCCATTCTTGCGACGAGGAGTCTCAGGCGTCTGAAAAGTAATTTGTCTGACTGATCGCGGGGCCCTGTCGTATGAGAAGGGAGAGCCTTCCAGCAGGGTCCAGTCTCTCGACAATACAAGAATTGACGCGATGGGGGGAAAGATCGGTTTCGACTGGAGCAAGATAGTCGGTGTTGCATATAATTTGACCTTCGGACTGATGCACGTCTTGGGTTTTTCCCTTGTGGATCGTGTGGTTGCTGAAGGAGTGAGAGGCCTGAGTCTGCGTTACTTCGTCTCGACCTACCTGATTTCCTGGGGTTGGATTTGAGGGTTGCACCCGGTGTTTCGATTTTGACGACCGTGGTAGCGGACTTCGATGTCGCTGAGACACCTTTCTTCTTGGTCTTGCAGTGAGAGCCAGGCGGCATGAGAGGTTCTACAGATGACATGAGTGAACCAAAGCGAGAAAGGAAACGTCGAGAGGACGGCACCGTCACTAGGGTCGGGTAGTAACACTATCCAATTAAAGGAAAGGGGAGGCCCCGTAAGTCGATCGATCGAACATGAAATGCGACGAAAGGCCTACCCGACTCTACGCTTGAGCTTGAGGGTTCGACCTTAGTCGCCTGCACCTTGGTTCGTTTTTTGGTGCTAGCTCGCTTGCGTTTCTTGACATTCTGGACCTTTGTTCTACGGGCTGACTCATTGTTGCCTCCGACTTGCACGGGGTTTCGAAGATCATCAGAGCGGCCTTCCTCGATTTTCACAGCGATCGTACTTCCAGTTGCTTCTTGAGGGATGTCGGGGGATAATGAAGTCCGAGTTGGTTTCAAACAAGTCTCTGCTGGAAAAGGAAGGGAGATCATGTACCCAGAAGCCTGTATGGTAGGGGGCGTCCGAGGGAATCGGTCCTGTGCAGCATATTCCCAGCCGTCAGATCCATGTAGTCCAGAAGAGTGAGTGTATGCGCCAAAAGATGGTTCATCTGGGTCAGCAGGAACGGGTGTTATATGATTTACACATTTCACCACGTCAGGAGCTGCAAGTACAGAGACGTGAGGCACAGTATTATTCAAAGAGGCCGACAGCTGAGCGGTCGAAGTCTGGAGAAGTTGAATGGAGCCAACGGACGAATTTAGGGGGATTGCTGTGCCACCAGATGGATCGGATGAATTATACGCATTTCGGCGAGAGTGAGGAAAACTTGAGGATAAGATCGGCTGGAGTTCAGACGATTGCGACAAAACACTCGTGGTGTGTCCGACAGATCGGCTGATTGAAGACGGATCTGTATGAGTAACGGGGTGGCGGAGTTTTGAGATTGCCTTTGGCTGAATGTTTTTTCTGCAATTCCTTCCTTTTCTGAGGAGGCTTGACGTTTCGGGTTTCGATGATTCAGCGCGCTCGAATTTCGGCCGTTTTGAAGCACGAGTAACATCGAGTGAGATGGGTTCAGGAGAGACTCGCTCGCGTTTAACACCAGTTGCCACGGTGGGCTTGTCTTGTATCTCGGTGGAATCCTGAGAAGATAGCGACAGAGGTAAGGAGTAAGTGCCCTCGGGGATGGTGAGTCCAAGTCTTGCTGTTGCGTGGTACCGCTTTCGAGAGAACCACGCATGCACACTTGCAGGATTGATGTTCCTAGCATTTGCCCAGGCTCGCCTTGATTCTACCGTCGGGAGCCGTTTATCTTGAGTGAAGATGTCTTCTAATTCTGCCTTGTGGGCATGGGAGAGAGCAGGCGGAGTGGGCTGTGGTTTGCGTTTACGTCGGCCCTTGGTCGAGCCCGAGGCCTCCGGGGCTGCTGAAGGATTAGTCCCGCCATATGATGAACCGCATTGAGTTCCCGGGGGAGGGGTCGATCGTTCCGCCTTCATAGTAGTACGGGCAACGTTTCCGGACTCGGAATTGATACACGCGACGCGTTCCCTGTGTGTTATGTAATGAGTGGACTGGACAACACACCTCTAACATAGTAAGGAGAGTAGTGAAATAAAGCTGCCTGACAGCATATACCTATGTTTCGGCCAGAAAATACATGAAACGACACCCTAACAGTGCAGATTGGAGTGCGGTAGTCTCCACCAGCACTATGGTACTTGCCGCAGAGAGGCTGCACCACTGCTGCACCTCGGCGGAGACCAGCATTTTTAAACTCCGCTCGGTAACAGATTCCGCGAGATCTGTGGATAGATGGAGGAGATCGTCCAACTCTTCAAACCGTCATACAGTAAGTTCAGTGTGAAGTTCCTCGTCTTACGGTCCTATCGCCAATGCTTTCTGCCGCAAATCGATGGACTGGGCTCTTGATGGAACATTCCTACCAATATCAATTTACGACGTGAACAGCGCGATAGTATCCGATACATAATTCGAACTTGGACATAACAACTGGGTCAATGGACACATTCCGATTCGACCAAAGGAGGCACAAGGTACTCACAAGAAGAAAGACACCAAACTAGAAGCGTCCTCATTGTATATCCGGGGGCTGTGTAGTAGAGGGAATGATCACTGAAAGCAGGGGAATCGCACAGACTGCAGCAGTCACAAGTCCAATAATAACGACAAATAAGCCAACTCCCCAACTATATACAGTGAAGAGAAATACGATCAGGGCAACGGCAAGTGTTAATATTGATGATCCTAGAAGCTACACAACCGACGTCAAGATAGAGAAAAAGTAAAAATGGGGGAACTCACTCTTGCCGACACCTCAGATGCTCTCAACGCTGCCAGAGAATGTCGCTCCTTCTTGAAAGTCGTCGCGAAGGTGTTCGCAGGGGATGGTGCTCTATTCTGGCAACCATCTGATGCATGGATGTTCGATAAGGCTCGAGGCATTCTTTCTTGTTTCCTTCTTATCTTTCGGATAATCGTCTTCGTTATTCCAACGTGCGAGTCATGGTAGCCGGCAGCCATGGCCAATCCTGCAACGGCGATCATGGTGGACCCTAAGCTCGTAACAGTCGCTGCCCACATCAATGCGACGGTAATCTGCGCCGACAGTGGGCGAGAACGAACATCATCTCCGAATACGCTTTCAATTTCATCTCTCATGACAGATAGACATGATACCACAACCGAAGCGATGAGAGGTGCCTGGACGAAGACATTAGGCCTGAGAATAGGAAGAACATGTATGCCATTTTGGGGGACGTACGCCAATTGAAAGGGCCGCAAGAACGTTTCCTTGCTCCCCAGGTCTTGACGGGGGCACTTCAGGGATCGGGGAACTTGCCCTGTACGACTGCGAATCCACATGGATAACGTGCGAAGATGTCTGTACATGAGTCTTTGGATGGGACTGCGACTGATCCCGGTCTTCGTCGATGTCTCCGTTCGTCATGAGTTGAATTCCTGGCATAAGGGAGGACCCGAATACGTCATGTTTGCTATTCGAAGGATATTGCAACGAGTGGCTATCCAATACGATATCGATCCTGGCGGGGTCTACTCTTTCGGCAAGAACTACATCAGCCTGAATATGGGGGTCGTAGAGCCACCAGGGATACCGACCGTCATTGACCATCATCGATCCTGGCTTCTACAGTCCTTACGATCCCAGCCAAGGTGTACCAGATACTGTGAGGATATCCAAGTGATATGGTATAACAGTGGCGACTGTAGTCGCATGGGATGGATCGCCACATCACTACACAGGTCGTGATGGTAACTTTATCGTCCACGCTCCCAGGTGGAAGTGGTCAAAACGATCATATTTCAAATAACACGGTCACATGCTGGGAATTTCGTGTTTCGCGATCGTGTTTTTGATTTAGCACCGGGCCACCTCGAAATGAACCCTCGGGTCGAACTTGAACTTTCCGGCCAGCCACTTGCTTGTGCGTATCACATTTGAAGCTCTTCTGATTATACCGTTGTAGTTCAGGTCACACCTTGAACATACAATGGGCACAAGATGTAAGTGTCTCAAACCTTCAACTTTCGCGTATCCCAACTCGAATGCCCAATGCCCCCCATACCCTTGCCATCTTCTCCACTACGCCCAGGGTCTAACACGATTCCCAGTCGCGGGGCGTCACAGCAGGAGCAAGTGACTGCTCCGATTCAGAAGTCTTCTCGATCATCTCCGATCAAATATGCTAACAAGCCAATAGGTTCTCTCGAAACTGTTGAAGAGTCTGCCGTGATAAACGATTCAGATACCTACGAAGAAGATAGCGAATTCCTCTTGCACCATCTCTCACCACTCCCTAACGACTGGGTACAGCCTCAAGGCCATACACTTGTTGCCCAGATTAAAGACGCTGGCACCATTTCCGAGCACATCTACACGCCGTTCTCCCAACTTCTCAATCAGTACAGTCAGAGCTTACACAGTGAGTCGTTTTACGCACCATCTATCCAAACAAACCATGTTGATATCGTTTTCGTAGAGCTTGACGTCGTACAGAAACATTCCAACGTACCTGCTCATCCTTACGTTTTCCTCCCTCGTTTTCGTGATCCTCCTGCAGACCATCCAGTGGACTTTCGAGATAAGGCTGATATCGTTGTTGCCGTTGGACCTGCGTCGAGATACGAAGTTGCTCCAGGCTGTGATTACCCGGACGTAAAATTCCACGAAATCATCTCCTTGATCGAATGCAAGCCGATGGAGGAGAAGGAGGATAACCAAGTGGACGACTACTTATTCGAACTCTTGGAGGCTCGACCTGACATGCCTGGTGTATTTGGCTTGGCTCTTCTACCTCACGGCTACGAGATCCTCTGGTCTGACGCATCTGGCGTTATTGGCTCTGGAGAATATCGTTGGGAAGATCTTGTACCCCTCGCGTCCTACGTTTTCTCCTTATATGTCCCTCCGCCTGGTCACCACCTGTGGGATACTACCTTGAAACCTTCCTTGAAACCTTGTTCTTCGACTCAGGACGAAGATGATTCCTCTCCCAACCCAACCACGGAACAACATGCGGCACACAAGATGCCACGAAAGCTTGAATCTCTTTCGTGGGATCTCATGGGGCGCGATGGAGGACATCTTACCTTCGAAAGATGCGTGATCGGAGACCCGTGGGGACGACGGACTGATATCTATCAGCATGTCGGGGAAGACGGTCAGATCATGATGATGAAGGACGCATATTGGGATACCAATCGTAGGTACAACGAACTCGAATGCCTGAAGATGATTCACAAGGACGGCATCTTCCCCGGAGTTGTCCGTATTTTGCCTTGCGAAGTCCCTGATATCAAAACTGCCCAGCGTGCTACAGGTTCGTTTGTCAGGGAACCGGAGAAGGTGAAGACTCGAATGCTTATGGCAAGCTATGGAGTGGGATTCGAGCAGGCGGAGACCGTCTTGGACCTGCTGATGGCTACTTACGATATCAATGAAGGTAGGCACATTTTCAAGTCGATATACGGACGGATACGATACCTTCTATTCTAGTACATCGCGGTCTCGTTAATCAGAAGAATGTTCTTCATCGGGATATCAGCGAGTTTAATGTTCTCATGTACCCAAAACATCATCACTCCGCAGATGGTAAATTGATGCAGAACCCTCCAGTTTTCATCCGGCAAGTTTTGAACCCCACCGCTTCCCAAGAGTAAGAAGCGATTCGCTCTTCCATTTATGTGCCAGCGCTGAGCAAACAATGGTTGTAGGGACGATGTGGATATGTCGGCGGGGCTGCTCATTGATTTCGACAATAGCGCGTATACCAAGGACACAAATTTTGTCAAACCCAAATGCTGCACAGTGCGTTCTACCCTCCATCCAGAACGTCAGGGATGCTGATACACCCTCTTATACAAGGGTACACCGAGGTTCATTGCACGCTCTGTGGCCAGCGGACAAGTTCTGTCTGACAACAATGCTCGCACCTATGTGCCAATGCCGCACCTTTCACCAGAGGCCGCGCAAGTCTACATTCGTTCTTATGGCCAGAGGACATACGATGACTATCAGGACTCTGGCGACACAGTCCATGGTCGCCTCATCCCCCCTCGTCCAGCCAGAGGTGCAGCGCGACCTACATATTTCCATAGGCCCGATCACGACGTAGAGTCCATCTTCTGGGCTTTACTCTCGTCACTTCTGCACGCCCAACCCAAGGAGATAGACCCACATGCGAAGGATAACCTCCGTTATTACGAAGAAGCTTCCGACGTGCTTGACCGTCACATCATCGCAGCGGGCTCAATTTTTGATGGACGTGAATTATTGCTATCGTTCTCCGAAGAAGGGCTCGAGAGGGCTCTTGATCCTAAACTTTGGTCCTTGACGGAAATGCTTTACTTGATGATAGGTCAAATACGGCCGGAATATGCTTTTCTCGACCCGCCACCTGCCGAGGATCATTTGCATGAAGCGATGCGAAGGCTGTTACTAGAGCAAATTGTCAAAATGCAGGCAAGTGGTGATCCCATCCCTCTCATCCCAGGTTGTTCGCGTAGAACCTACTATGAGGAGACAAAAATTGCGTGTCCTGTCAAACGGAAACCTTCTCACGAAAGCGGTCAATCCACCAGGAGTAAAGGAGTGAAAGCACAGAACTATTGGGGTACGACTAGGGAGACCAATACCACCGCAAGCTACGGTGTGGGATTCGACCAGGCAGAGTCCGTCTTGGATTTGCTGCTGGCTACCTACGATATCATTGAAGGTAAGGCCACTTTCAAGTTGAGATACGGGCGGATCTGACATCTTTTCATGTAGTACATCGAGAGCTCGTCAATCAGAGGAGGGTTCTTCATCGAGATATCAGCGAGTTTGATCTCCTCATGTATCCAAGACGTCAACACCCCGCCAATAGTATATTACTTCAGAACCCTCCACTTTTTATCCAGCAAGTGTTGAACTCCACCGCTTCCCAACAGTGAGAATCATTTCACGATTCCATTCATGTATCATTGCTGATCCAACAATGATTGTAGGGCCGATTTAGACAAGCCGGTAGGGCTGCTCATTGACTTTGACAACAGCGCGTATCCCAAGGAGACCGATTTTGTCAAAACCAAATGCCGCACAGTGGGTCCTGCATTCTATCCAAAACGTCAGGGAACTGATATATCCTTCATGGAAGGGTACACCGAGGTTCATTGCTCGCTCTGTGGCTAGTGGACAAGTTCTACTTGACGATCATGCTTATGTGCCGATGCCAGGTCTTTCCCCGGCAGCCGAACAAGTCTACATTCGTGCTTACGGCCAAAAATCGTACGACAACTATCAGGATGTTGGCGACAAATTTCATGGTCGGGACATTCCCCCTCGTCTAGCCAGAGGAGTTGCGCTACCTGCATATTTCCATAGGCCGGATCACGACGTAGAGTCTATCTTCTGGGTCTTACTCTCGTCGCTTCTACACGCCCAACCCAAGGAGATAGACCCACATGCGAAGGTTAACCTTCGTGCCTACCAAGAGGCTTCTGACATGCTTGACCGCCACGTCATCGAAGCTGACGCGGAGAACGACGGACGTGACAGATTGTTAACTTTCTCCGACGTCAAATTCGAGAGGGCTCTTCATCCTCAACTTCGGTCTTTAGCAGAGATGCTTCACCTGATGATGTATCAAATTCGACCGGAGTATGCTTTTCTCGACCCACCACCAGCTGCGGATCATCTGCATGAAGCGATGCGAAGGCTTTTATTGGAGCAAATTGTCAAAATGCAAGCAAGTGGCGATTCCATCCCTCTCATCCCAGGCTGTTCGCGTAGGACCTACCGCGGGAAGGAATCCGAGAAAGAGACGAGAGCTGCGGCTCCTGTCAAGCGGAAACCTTCTCACCAAAGTGGCCGGTCCATTGGGAATAAAAGGGCGACGGCACACAATTATTGGGGTACGACTGGAGAAACCGATGCCAACAAGAACAGTTTCAGTAGTTACGTTGACTCACAGTGTCAAAATAGTTCCACTTCGTTACAGAGAAGATCCTATCGACGTAGATATGTAACAACAATCCCTATATTTGTATGAGAGCTTAGGTACCGTTTCCCGTAACTTGTAGATTCTGTGTCTCGGACATCCTTGATATAATACACTCCAGTCCACTCTGCTGCCTCGCTGCGAGATCCCCCCATCGAAGTTGATGCTGATATGTCGGTCCCATCGCATTAATAATTGCCTTGTCTTCGGAATGACTCGACGACTTCAAGCACGATATAAATGGGGTACCAGGTGGCCTTGCCTTCGAACATTTCCGAAAGACCTGGAACATTGTGGACACGATATTTGAGACTGGTCCTGCAAACACGTTGCATACTCAATCAACCTGTGCAGATCTGTTGTCATTTCGCTGTCGCTCCTCTCAACACTCTTATGAAAATTATACAATGAACACGGGTCTGATTCTCTCTGAGCCACCAAACGGGGAAATCCCTTCTCAAACAACTTCGAAAAATATCCAATGGCGTAGCTTGAATATGATAAAGGGGTTTTAAGGTGTCAATGTGGCTCGCCTTGGAGTCGTCAGATGGGTGCTGATGCTATGATTAGTATAAGGAAACGAAAATTTTCAATGGTAACACCACTTGAGGTCCGAGGGATGGCCGTTCCATTATGCTCGATTAGGGAAGAGGATGATCAAATTTGAAATAACGCGGTCACGTGCTGTGAATTTTCTGCCTCGCGATCCATGTTTTTGATTTAGTATTCAACTTCAATGTTGGCCACTGTGATCAACTTGACAACCCCCAGCTCGAACTTGAAGTTTACAGTCAACCACTTGCTTGTGTCTATTTTATTTGAAACTCCTCGGAAGGTACCGTTGCAGGCCACATTTTGAACATATAAACTCAATGAGCACGAGTTGTGAGTGTCCCATTCTCTTTCGCGTTTCCAACCCAGGTGTCCAATGTCCACTCCCACTGCTTCACCACGCCCAGAGTCCAATGCGACTTCAATCCCCAGATCTCTCCAGCAGGGGCATGTGGCTGCTCCTATTCCGGGGTTTTCTCAATCATCTCCGATCAAGAATACTCACAAGAATGTAGATTCTCGCCAAACGCTTGAGAGATATATCACGATAAACGATTCAAACCTCTATGCAGAAGACAGTGAATTCCTACTCCACCATCTTTCGCCTCTCCCTACGGGCTGGGAACGGCCTCAGGGCGACGCATTTATTGCTGATATAGAAGCCGCTGGCACCATTTCTTCACGCATCTACACGCCATTCTCCCAACTCCTCAACGTATACAGCCAGAACTTACATCGTGCGTCTTTTCTGTATCGTCGGTTCTAAGCGAACTATATTGATACCCCTTCTGTAGAACATGTAGTCGAACAGGGACATTCCAATCCACCGGCTCATCCCTACGTATTCCTCCCTCACTTTTGTGCTCCTCCTCTCGACCATCCAATGAACGCTCGAGATAAAGCGGATATCGTTGTTGCTGTTGGACCCTCGTCGCGCTATAAATTATCTGCTCCAGGTCGTGAAGATTACCATGGCGTGAAATTCCAAGAAATTATCTCCATGATCGAGTGCAAGCC
Source organism: Meripilus lineatus (assembly GCA_027627245.1). NCBI lineage: Eukaryota > Fungi > Basidiomycota > Agaricomycetes > Polyporales > Meripilaceae > Meripilus > Meripilus lineatus. Next base: position 13,306 of record JANAWD010000535.1, on the reverse strand, counting down.
GGTGAAGGAGAAAGGAGATAAGCAAGCGGCCACCTACTTGTTCCAGCTCTTGGAGGCGCGACCTGACATGCCTGGCGTATATGGCGTGGCCCTTCGACCTCAAGGCTATGAAATCCTCTGGTCCGACGCGTCTGGCGTTATTGGCTCTGGAGAATATCATTGGAATGATCTTATACCCCTTGCATCATATGTTTTCTCCCTGTATATCCCCCCGCCTGGACACTACCTCTGGGATACTACCTTGAAACCTTGTTCTTCACCGGAGGATGGAGATGATACCCAATCCACGGATCAGGCGCACAAGAAGCGACGAAAGACTCTTGAACCTATCTCCTGGAATCTCATGAGGCGCGATGAGGGACCTCTTACCTTCGAGAGATACGCGATCGGAAACCCGTGGGGACGACGGACTGATATCTATCAACATGTCGCGGAAGACGGCCAGATCATGATGATGAAGGACGCATATTGGGATACCAATCGTAGGTATAACGAACTCGAATGCCTGAAGATGATTCACAAGGATGGCATTTTCCCCGGAGTTGTCCGTCTTTTGCCTTGCGAAGTCCCTGCTATAAAGACTGCGCAGCGTGTTACAAGTTCGTTTGTCAGTGGACCAGAGAAGATGAAGGTGCGGATGCTTATGGCAAGCTACGGGGTGGCTTTCGAGCAGGCAGAGTCTGTTTTGGACTTGCTTATGGCTACCTACGATATCAACGAAGGTAAGCTCATTTTCAAGCTGATATATGGACGGATATGATATCTCCTCTTTAAGTTCATCGAGAGCTCGTCAATCAGAAGGAGGTTCTCCATCGGGATATTAGCGAGTTTAATGTCCTCATGTATCCAAAACATCATCACCTCGCCGGTGGTAAATTGATGCAGAACCCTCCGCGTTTCATTCAGCAAGTCTTGAACCCCACCACTTCCCAAGAGTAAGAAGTGTTTCACGATCTCGTGTACCAACGCTGATCGAACAATGATTGTAGAGCTAACGCGGACGTGTCGATGGGGCTACTCATTGACTTCGACAACAGCGCGTATCCGAAAGACAATGATTCCATCAAACCCAAATGTCGCACAGTGCGTTCTCCCTTCTATCCAGAACGTCAGGGAAACTAATACATTCCGGAATACAAGGGCACACCCAGGTTCATTGCACGCTCTGTGGCGAGTGGACAAATTCTAGATAACGATCATTCTCTCACCTATATGCCAATGCCACATCTTTCGTCGGATGCCAAGCAAGTCTATATCGATACTTACGGTCAGGAAGCGTACGATGACTACGACGACTCTGACGGAACTGTCCATCGTGGGGGTATGCCCGGTCCGGGTGCAGCGCCACCCACATATTTCCACAGGCCGGACCACGACGTCGAGTCTATCTTCTGGGTCTTGCTTACGTCCCTCCTCAATGCTCAACCGAAGGAGGTAGACCCACGTGCGGAGGCTCATTTCTTTCATTACGAAAATGCCTCGAAGATGCTCGACTACCATATCATCACGAAGGACGCAGATGGGGATGAACGGGATGGCTTGCTCTCGTTCACAACATCCAGATTTCAGAGGGCTCTTGATCCTAAACTTGACTCCTTAGCAGAAATGCTCTACATGATGATGCGCCAGGTCCGACCGGAGTATGCTTATCTCGACCCGCCACCAGTTAAGGATCATCTCCACGAAGCGATGCGAAGGCTGTTACTGGAGCAGATCCTCAAAATGCAGGCAAGCGGTGATCCCATCCCTCTCATTCCAGGTTGTCCGCGCAGAATCTATCATAATATGGGATACGGGAGAGAGTCGAAAACTGCGGCTCCTGCCAAGCGGAAATCTACTCACCAAAGTGGCCGATCCGCCGAGAGTAAAAGAGCGAAAGCACAGAACCATCAGGGTACGACTGGAGAGACCACTGGCAAGGCCAACAAGAAGAGCCTTGGCAGTCGCGTTGACAAGCCACACGGCAACAAGAGTTATTCCGTGCAAAACGAGACACAGAGGAGATCCTTTCCGCGTAGAAACGTGACAACAATCCCTCCTGATCATGAATAATCATGTACGATAGTTCAGGTGCCATTAGTCAAATCGCGTACTCTTATATATTCTGTACCGACCTCGGGGCTTGACTCGAATACTATGATATACGCTCTGCTGCCTGTGTCACATCTCGCTATGAGATCCATGGCCATGAGATGGCGGGGGGGCATCGATTACAATCATGGCATGGTTTCTTGCCTCTAGAATTTAGACAACATGATGCAACAGCGGGGTTCAAGCCTTCGAATTCATGATCGTGAAGGACTCGGAGAAGGTGTGGTGTGCCGGTGTGCCGATTGCTACCATCGATTCAGAAGCGCCCAACGCACACCTGCAATGATTGCGATGTTGCTACCAGTGGGCGGGCCAGGACGCGATACGACTCGATTCTCATGTCCTTAATACTCTATACCTCGAAAGAATAGCTGATGGTCCTATCTCACCACGCAAATGACACTCAGAGCTCTTTTCGAAATCCCTGGCCACCTCTCCAGTCTTTGACTCGAACCATTTTGACCTTGTTGACGTTTCCTGTGGGACGAATCTTCGAGACTGACGACGATTATACGGGCCACGATGTAGATGTTATTTCATTGTCTCCTACAGTGGAATTGACGGATGACAGAGGACTTTGCGCAACATGGCTGGGACATGCTGTGAGTGACATTATTCCTTTTCTACATCGTAAGTCTTAACACGGACTATGGATCCCAAGGGATTCTTGCTAGAGTTCATGTCTGCGGGACAAGTGATCCGAGTCCTATGCGACCCCATTTTTGCGGACCGTGCCTCACCCTCCAAGCACCTCGGCCCGAAACGAAGGCTTCCACCACCCTGCTCGGTGGAGGAACTTCCCGAGATTCACTTTCTCGTGATTAGCCACAATCAGTGCGTCCTATTGATTCTCACTGTTCAGCAGTATTCTATCTGCTGATTTGAGGTATAGTTATGATCACCTCGACATCGAGGTTCTTCAGGCCATTCATGCCCGATGGCCAAATACAGTTCATTATTTGGTTCCACTGGGAGTGAGCCCGTTATTGGCTTCTCAGGGTCTCCCAGAGGCGCGAACACATTCACTCGACTGGTGGGAACGAAAAACCATAGATGACTTCGAGTTTGTCTGCACACCCGCACAGCATAATAGTGGTGCGTCTGTCTTCCGCCTCCTGTCATTCGAGTGTAGATCCCATGGGGTATTTGACTCTAGGTCGTGGAATCTTGGACCAAGGGAGTACCCTGCGGTCAAGCTGGGTAATCCGGAAATGTTCTTCCGAGGATTTGTCTGCATCCCGATCTGTCTGGTTTGCTGGTGACACTGGCTATCAGACTGCTGACGGACCATGCCCCGCTTTCCAAGGTATGTCGACGTTCCATGTTATTCATTTCTCCACCTTACTTAGCGGCGTAGATATCGGCAACCAGTATGGTCCTTTTGACCTGGCCCTAATTCCAATTTGGAGAGGTGCATCTTTATCCTTCCTTGCTAGAGCGGGTCTCAGGGTATGATCCCAAATTCTTCATGGGAATAGACACGCTCACACAACGCTGTTTCACGAAGCTGACAGATGATGACTGCCTTGCAACGCTACATGCTACACCCGAAGATGCACTTCAGATTCAGCGAGACGTCAAGGCGCGACACGCTATCGGCATGCACTTTGCGACCTTTGCAGGCTCCAAATCTGAGGCAAGGGAACCCGTGATTCGATTGGTGAAGGCCCTGAGGGACAAAGGAGAAATCTTGGATTGGAAGAAGGAGGGTGGGTTCGGTATTGTGAACATCGGCGAACGTCATGTCATCCCAGTGGATATATAAACTAAGGGACCTTCTATGGCACACCGACGCTTCTCCAACTCAAATCTGTGCGCTCGAGTGACCAAAGATTGATTGCGGCATCATCAGACCGATGACGTAGTTTGGCATGTCGACCTGTAATCGTATCAGCGTAAGTTGACCTTCATAAGAGAGCGAACTTGCCACTTCGTGCATTCGCAGTTGGCCAGCAACGCTGCATAATATGTAAGCGTCCTCCCTTGCGAGGCCGTGCTCGGTTATTAGGTGTGAGATCATTTGTCTCACAGCTCCTTTCGTCGCATTGAGAATATCTGCTCAGGATATTGATGTCGTATATTGACATTGTAGAAAGAGGTGGTCAACCCACCTGATCCTATGCCAGTTGTGCAGTAGTAGCCCCCAGGGTCGTTCCAATCTGGTGGCGTGAAGAAGTGTGGGTCATCTACCTTCTTCTCCTTGATGACCGTGAGTCGGACCTTCGCCTTGATTGGCGTTTCTATCGCAGTCCCTGAGGAAGGTGAGCTGACAGTCCGATCCCCACGAGCGATCACCGAGACCTACCACAGACTTCTGTTCGCGACGCGGTCGTTTGCGTGAGCTAGTCGGTAATATCAGAACATGATGACGACGTGGTACTACCTCCTTCTCCTTGGGCCGCATGGCCATCCTATACCCCAATTCACAAGTCAGAATCAGACCGACGACGACAACAAAGAGTATGAAAAAGGAATCACCCCCATTGAATAAAGTGCGCCCTTGACTTCGACCGGGAGGTACAATTTCGCACCCTTACACAGATGCCTGACATCAAGGTTCCCACCAGTCCTGTAGGGTGGGATTGTGGAATGAGGTCCATTTTTGCCAGGCGCAATCCCCATCTCTCCCGGGAATGGTCTCAAAGGGATCTTTATTCCCTTCGCTTCATCAAACCAGGCCCATTTGCGCCCATCAGCATCGACAGTGAGGGCTTTGGGACTGAGATCCCAAATTTTCAGGTGATATTCCGGAAAATCTTCGTGCAGAATTCCGAAGCCAGGAAAGATAGCCGACCAGCCCCATTGAGCGGTCTCTACCTCTAGCACTTCAACTTGGAGGGTATCTCCTGGTTCTGCAGATTCGATGAATACTGGACCAAAAACTGGATCCAGGGTATCGAACTTCAGGGAATGTAATCCTGCGACGGTTGTCTCAGGTTGAATCTGGCCGTTTGAGGCGTCAAGACAATCGAACGAGACGATATCCCCTGATTTGATCTGAAAGATTGGTTGCAAACTACGACATAACTCAGTGAATGTCAATTTCCGAGTCTATCTCGGTAAATATAGAGTGCTGCACCTGTTGTCCCACTTGAGGTGACGTTGTGAGCTGTGTATAGAGTAAGCCATTTGGTGCTTGGGGGTGCTTATGAAGGTTAAGGAGTGGGAGAAGGTGGGAGAATCCCCGGATGCTTGGGATCGAGGGTTTCGAGGGGGAGGGATACAGTCTTCCCACACATGAGGCGGAAACGTGAAACTAACTAATCTGTAAAGGTCCTAGAATTTACTCTTTGGTATACCCCACCAAAGGAGTGGGAGAACGAAAGGTACTGTTATGGTAAGAATATATACAAGGGAAGAAGTGTCTCTAGTGGACTCTGACAAGTTCGCCCTGAAACCCCACGGCCTCTGTAATCTATCAGTACAAATAAGATAAGGTGTGACCGTACCATGCCGAGCTCAGTATACGCTCCTGAGTACAGGCCGAGAAGGATCAATTAGCGGGTGTCTCACTGAATTCTACGGTGGAACTTGGTTTACATTACACTGACATGATATTGTGCCCCGTATGAAATTATGACCGCTCTGACACAGACTTCAGCACTGCGAGTCGAAAAGTGCCAATGCGTGAGACCATGCCTGATGCTTGTCATTGCCGCTGGTCTCCGTGTCTGCACTGGATTTATCTTTGGGGAGCCATAGCCAGGGTGCCAGTATGCTGAATCCTGATCCCCGAACAAGCCGCTGGGATTCCGGCACTGGAGAGACCGAAGATCACCCAAAACGGACTTGCCAAGAAGCCCCGAGGTTGTTTGGCTATATTAGGATCTAAGGTTGTTGCTAAACATGACCAAATATTCTCGTGGTGATGTCGGATCGATACTTCGCACTTGCACATAGCCCCCTCGACCGTGCTGTGAACTCTTCTCGAAGTATCTGTGGTGACATGCTTCTTCTTTAGCTGTGCAGTTCTTTCTGAGTTCTGGTCAATCAATCTGCGTAGCCTCTGGTCATCTCGGCGAGTCAACCTCCCGCAATACCCGCACCGGAGGCCGCATGATGGCGTTGGTGGTGGGATGGGCTTCTTGGAAACATTAATGCGTCAAGACATTAATTCCTGCAGAGTAATGGATTTACGGAATATGACACATCGGTATCTTGTAAGGTAACGTGGGAGGAGCGCCCGCGAAGCTTCTGACCATTCACATCGTCGTTACCTTTTTCGTAGGCCATACGAGGCCGTTTTTATGCCTGTTGAGCCCCACTCATGGACATGCCCTGACCTTTGCATGCGGTATGCCACGGCAATCACATCACAGGTTTCAACAACCAATCTGTGCTTGGCTCGGCTATTGGGTGGGATTCAACTTCATCAACTCAAACCCGCACATCCTCCTTCGCGCATGTCTCCGTTGCCTCCTTTTCAGCTTCTTTACATGACAAGATGCTCGGAAATGTCTCCCTCATCTGACCCCAAATGAGCGGGTGTATTGCCAACTTGTTCTCAGACCCTTCCACATTTCCTACAGCCGTGTCTGAATCAAGTATGGGTAGATGAGCGAAGCTCCCATTGGCGTGCAGAACGCCGAATCGCTGGCCATGTGGAGATTCAAAACAGTATATCCCAACCTGAGTTCCGTTTGCTCCCATGCCACTTTCCATTTTCTTCCCATCCCCTGCTTCTTGCCCTGACCTGGAACTTCTTGTCGATTCTGTCGGCGCTCATGTATCGTAAACAGAACATGTATTGCGCTTTTAAAGATGAAAGGTGGGTAGGACGATGTGTTGTTTCCTTCATTTCTCTGAATCATTCGCCTTAGACTTCACTCAGATTTCGTGTCCCTCAAATGACAGATATCACGACCAATACCCCCAGCCCAGATTCTCGCACGCCCTCGGTATCGTTCATGTACACGTTCATTATAGCTGCCATCGTCATTTTCGTAATGCGGTGGCTCAAGCCGAGCAAATACGATGTTGGTATCCTCACTTCCAGACAATATGATTTTCTACTGACCTTAACTCCAGCTACCGCATATCCCGACTGTGGGCGGATCGACCCTACCAATCTTCTCGTACTTTGGTGCAATCAAGTACCTCTTCAAAGCTCAGGAGATGACTCAAGAGGGGTACAATAGGGTCAGGAAGTTTGCTCTTGTATTCTTGGTATCCATCTGACCCACATCGACATCGCATTCCTATATCGAATAGTACAAAGGTGGCGCATTCAAGGTCCCACAGCTTTTTCGCTGGCAGGTGGTCGTCAGTGGTCAGAAGCTTGTCGAGGAACTTCGGAAGGCTGGGGACGACGAATTAAGTTTTTCGGAGGCTGTCAACGAGGTGGGTTTCGTTCTCCTAGTTCGGTTAAACATGATGGTCTCACACTAGACTCTCACGTGGATACATCTTTCTCTCAGGACCTTCGGATCGAGTACACGCTCGGACCTGCCATCCATCATAATCCTTATCATCTTTCAATCATTCGATCGCAGCTCACACGAAGTCTGGGCGCACTCTTCGCAGATGTTAGAGATGAAATTAAGGAGGCGTTCAATGAGGTCATACCGCCATCGGATGGTACGTTCAATGCCCTGTCAGGGACTTGTGAAGCTTACCCTAAGGACAACAATAGAATGGGTTGGTATCCCTGCGCACAATGCTATGATGCAAGTTGTTTGTAGGACCAGTAATCGGATTTTCGTTGGAGCCCCCATTTGTACGTCTTAACTCCCATCTTTGACAGATTAACTCAATGTCAGTTATGATAGGTCGGGACCCAGATTTTAAGGCGCTCAATGTGCAATTCACAATCGAGGTCGTAAAGGGAGCAGCTATTTTGAACGTTTTCCCCAACTTTCTCCGACCGTAAGGGCATTCAATAGTGAACCAAATGCTTCCAGGTTCCTGATTATTTCTGTTAGGCTTGCATCCCGCTTACTGACAAATGTTCCCGAGAGCATAGAGAGGGGTGTGAAGCATTTGGGTCCTATCATCAAGGAAAGATTTCGAATGATGGAGGAGTATGGGAAAGAGTGGGAGGGAAAACCTGTGAGCCTAAGTTGCTGTGCTCCCTGGTTGAGTGTCGCCACTGATTCGTCGCAAGAATGACCTTCTTAGTTGGTTCATGGACGAGGCTGCCGGTAAAGAGCGCGACGTTCGGGCTCTGGTCCTCAGAATCTTGACCATCAATTTTGCGGCGATACATACAAGTTCGATGGTATGTGGCCGATATGGATTTTTTTTTCGCTGGATGTGATTTGACATTGCAAATACCAACGACAGTCATTTACTCATGCACTGTACCATTTGGCGGCTAATCCCGAGTATATCGCCCCCATGAGAGAGGAAGTTGAGCGGGTTGTACAACAGGAGGGCTGGACGAAGACTGCGTTACAGAAAATGAGGCGCGTTGACAGCTTTTTCCGGGAGTCCCAGAGGTATGATGGTTTGGGGTCTAGTACGTCATATTGCATTGGATTTACCTCAACGGTGACACTTACCCCTGTATTCGCATTCAGTTTCGATGACACGAAAAGCGTTAAAAGATTTTACTTTTTCGGACGGGACCTTTATCCCTGCAGGGGTGTTTGTTTCCGCTGCCGCCACACCGACCCATTTTGACGAAGCCTATTATGAACATCCGGAGATCTTCAATCCTTGGCGGTTTTCAGATATAAGTGACGTTGAAGGCGAGGGTCGAAAATACGAAATGGTTAGCACAAGCGCGGAGTATGTGACATTCGGCCACGGAAAACACGCGTGGTAAGTCCCCATGAGTTCTCGAACCAAGCTCGACGCACTGAGGCCCCTTTAGTCCTGGGAGGTTCTTCGCCGCAATTGAACTGAAAGCTATGATGGCACATCTTGTGCTTAACTACGACGTAAAGATGGAGAATGAGGGCGTAATCCCTGAGCCATTTTGGTTTGGTGATCGTCTTGCCCCGAATCCAAATGCCCGAGTAATGTTCAGGCGAAGACAGTCCTAGGCAATCATGACACAGGTAATCAACGTGTTTGTACTATAGCTAGATCCTATGATACCCCAGGTTACACAAGTGTTACACACCCCTGAAACGTCGAGACTTCCTATTCTCGCTCCCGAAACAAGAGAATGTGATTTACTCATTCTACTTTCGTGTGATAGAGAGTCTACGGTCAGTGCCATCTGTCGAAGACCTTCGAGGATGTTTTCTGTTCTGTGGGGTATTGCTCGATTATAATCAACTCCGGACCACATATGTGGAGCATCACTTCTCTCGACCAGCTCACAACATGGTGTTGCACCGACGCGTGACACTTGGCCCTCTGATGTAGTCCTCAGTCGCCCATTTGGAATATTCTCTAACTATCGCTTATTCCTACTAACAATTCACCTCCATCTTGACACCTCCGGACTATTCAATGCAGATACGGTTCAATCTCACTCCTCCCGAGACGGTATAGCCTCGATTCTCATCTCCTCGTCCACAACAACTCCTCTGGCCATTTCGGTTCAATCTGCCCCGAGTCTCCAGACCACATTCTGAACATATCCCATCAATTAAATCCCTCCTGAGGAGTCCCACTTTGTTATCATCGCCTTCTCCGCTCCCAAAACTTTTCGATCGATTCCTATCAGTTGATATTCCTGATCAATCCAAGTCTACCTATCCCCACAAGTCTTCATCAATGTCCGAGGAGTCCTGGTAAATCGCAACACGTTTTCTCATATACCTTCGGGTGTGGCTTTTGTCAGGGAATGTTGAGTCAAATTCAAATATCGCTTCCAGCAACGTGCAAATTCCCTCCTACCCCGATCAAGTACTAGAAGTCTCGAGTTGGCTGGCCCCTTTCTTCCCCGTCCTCAATTCTCTAAGCAGTGCCACTTTACATCATGTTGTCCCCCATGATATGTGCACACAACTTCACCATCGTGTAGCTGCCGTCCCGATGGGTTCGCCAGCGTTGTTCAATTTTCTTTGAGGCACGAGATCTGTCAACTGGGTTAGTGAGGTCTTAATGTTTGTTGCATTCATGCACGCTCACTTTGGCTTACCAGCTGGGGCTTTGTCATGGATCTCTCCGTTCCCGTGCATTGAGCTTCCTACTCTCTTTGAATGGCCGTTTGTCGGACTATGGTTGCAGTATAGGTTGTGGAGAACGGCTTGTCTCACTTCGCGTGGACTTCTGATCGGTCATATCGCGAACGCCCCTGGACGATGTCCAATTAGAATGTCTCCTCCTAATTTCAGATATGGATTTGAATCTAGGATTTCATACTTTAGACGTTGCCACAAGCTGCCTATATGTTGCATCAATTACGGGACGCCCGATCAATATCGAACCTGAACTCCGTTTGGTTCGAATGGTTCAAACATGGCGCCCTGGATTGTACTAATATAGGGCCCACCGTTGCAAAAAGAAGCCTCTACTTCCCCATCTTCTTTCCTAGAAGCCCACTTTCGGTCCATTTCATGACAGACTTCAAGTTCTATGCTGCCGGAGTCAAGGGTGTGCCCCCCACGTTGGGTGCCGTCTTGCTTGGAAACCTTGTCAGCATGTTGTATGTCTTTCCCCACTACGAGACTAACAGTGGCATTGACCAACACCCACGTTCCCAAGTTTTTCTGGGGTGGTAACCATGCAGTCTATTCTATATTTCCGTATATACCCCAATGATCACTTGAAGCTGAAATCAATGGTCAGTAGCAGGAATTTCTACACTTCCCATGCTTCCTGACGGTGTGTTATTTTCAGGTTGGTTTCGTCTGGTATGTCCTATTTTGGTTCGAGCAAGGATGTCAATTCTGAATGTCTGCAGGTTGATGGATATCTTGCACACATGTCTGCTCGTCGGAACGAGTTGGACATATCTTATCGTACATTTCGGGGAGGCCGGCGTTGCGGACACAGTTCCTTGGTGTGTCGTAGTGGTCGCGTCTTTTTTTTTGGCAGTACCTAATTTCAATGACAGGACCGTCGTAGCTTCGATCGTAATCACCGTTAGTATGATTGATACGAGCCATCTCTAGAGATTCCGGATGCTGATTTTCGTCGACAGGCGATTCTTACTTTCTGTGTACACTGGTGCGTTCTGTTTAGATCTGAAGCTACGCCAGTCGTTCAATATATCGCGAACAGTTTTTTCTCTCATAGAGTATACACCCGTGCGTATCAGCCCGTCTCCTGGGATGTTTCTAATCTCTCACGTTCGTTGTTCTAGTCAGCAAGAGGAATATTATTTTTATCGCGCCAATCGTAAGTTTTCTTGTGCCGAAGTCATGAAGAGGCCTGACCCGTTTTCTTCTGGAGGTTACCCTTGCTGCATTCAGGATGGGTGAGTCTGTGGATATGAATCTGTTTGATTGAGGATATTGAGACTTGATCGGGGGTACTGTAGCACTGTCTTTCGGTAGGTGCCTCTTCCCCACTGTCGCTTCATGTTGATTGAATACTGGACTACAGCGACCAGCGGACAAATGTAAGACGATCGCACCCAACTCGAGATACTGGGAATGAACTTGTTATCAGGCTCCGTTTAGGGCAATATAGTCTATTTGGGAAACAATACAGCGTGAGCGTTGATCTTTCCCTGTGCTCACTCCCCTTTCGTTCCGTACTCACTATTGGTTCTCATCTAGTGGCTCATCACGACGGGTCTGTCGTTGGCAGTCACTGTTGACACGCTGATAGCGTTGTCGATCTGTGTATATTTGAACAGTAGACGTACTGGCTTCTCCAGGTACAGTTCCAACAGGTCTCCGTTTTTATCACTCCTAATTTTCTTGTAGCATGGATAAAATCATCGACTCCATCACGCTATACGCTGTCGAGAATGGGATTATCACATCGTAAACCAATTTTTCCTCGTGATGAAAGGTATCGCTCATACCTTCGTCCGTTGACCTAGGATCGCCGCTCTAGCTTCATTGATCTGTGTATGTCGGGTTCAGCTCTTGAGACCGACATTCTTCCTGACGAACGTGTAGTGGGTCATCATGCCCCATAATCTCATCTTTCTTTCACTGCAATACCTGATTAGCAAACGTGCGTATACGATAATGTCATTTTTCTGTTTTGACTGATGTCAGAGCGGCTTGTCGTGTAGTGTACGCAAATGCGCTATTGGCTACGTACGTGGTTCTCGCAGATCTCTCGAGGATGTCACTGAATTGAGCCAAAAATAGACTGAATGCCCGAAAAACCCTACGAGGAAGATCGCAGGCCTCTTCTGAACCCACTCAACCCGCCACGCCTGTCGTATTTGGTGATGGCTTCAACTTGAATCGCATCAGTTGCGCAACAAGCAACGTACGTCCCCAACTTGGCTACTTTGTGTGTTCCTCGGTGACGTATTTGTGATATTTTCAGCCTCGACGGGAACATCTGTCGCTTCCCTCTAGCGTCGGTCATCTTTCGTCGACTGGAGTTCCGGATAGATTACTGACTTTCATGGGGTCGCGTTCTTCAGGTGAAAATCAATGTTCAGAAGACGGTTGAGCAACACGACGGTGGTACGTCTACAGGGACGATTGAGCTGGAAAATATCAAACGGAGCTCGATGCAGTCGGAACGAGATGGAAATGTGTACAGGATCTCATGTTCCTGATGTAATGTCTGAGTCGGGGCTGAGAGGTTTTATGATACCCCCCACGATTAATTCGCGACGATCCAATAATTTATGGGAAAGTGGTACTAGCTTTGTAGAAGGTCCTCTCCGATGAATTGGAGGAATATGTTTCTAATAGAGTATGTATAGTAGCACTCCCACGCATAGTTTTTCATTTTAAACCCTTTGCCACCCAATGGCTCCTCGCTATCGAACGTCTTGATGTCCTTGATAACACCTACAAACCGATCATAATACCTGTTCTCCTCCTTCCTTCAATCCACAATCCCAATGCCATCTGAACGTGAGAAACCACCCACATTGTCATTGACTCCTTTAGAGACTGCAACTCATATTGAACCAAATGCCATCAGAGTATTACTCACAGGCTTCGGGGTCCGTTCACCACCGATATCACCCAGAAACGACATGGCTCACACCCACTTCCAGCCTTTCTTTCGCTATCCAGAGAACCCTTCGTGGCTCGCAGTTCGTGCCCTCCACAATAAGGCGTTCATCGTGCAGCCATCGCTAGAGCGACCCCCACCTACGACGAATCCGCCTTCAACTACGACCCCAGCCGCACCGCCAGCACTTCCAGCACCTCCAGCACCCTTAGCACCCCCA
>JANAWD010000534.1:8348-29892 GCA_027627245.1 Meripilus lineatus | reverse complement strand
CCACAGAGTGCTGGCACACAGAGGGACATGAGAGTGCCCGCAGCCACGGCACAATATGTTGGCCGAGCCTCAGAAATACCCAGAAAGGGCAGGATTCTGGACTCCTGCCTCACAAGGAAATAACACGAAATATCTCACAATTAACTTGTAGTGTGTGGCAGGAGGGGGAACCGGGCTAAATAGGCCCATCAAAGTTGGGGTGGTTTGACGGCCTAATTAGCTTAGATGCATGTGACCCCCAGGTGCTATTTAGCCCGGTTCGGGAGCCCCGTCATACCACACACTACAAGTTAATTGTCGTCCTCGGCAACAACAAAGTCGCGACTGGCACATCACTGCTCCACCGTACCCAACTTGGCACGAGAGCGGCGATGTGTTCCACACGCCCGGATCCGAGCCCAGATTGGAGTGAGGATGGTTAAATAAGAGTTGCTTGAAAGCATCGAGGACTCTGGTATCTCGAAACAGTCTACATAAAAGTCCGGAATGACAGGTCCGATAACACTGTCTGACGGTGGCGGGAGTCCCAATAGTGTCGACATAATGTTTACATAATACGGAGTCCCCGGACCTGCGGAAGAACGGACGGCGGCTTTGACTTGCTGGTGTTGCCAGATACCCGAGACTGGGCTCGGGAATCGCAGCAGCACTCAACAACTCGGAGAACCAGCTACAACACCTCTAAACTAACGACACCATATTATCAACGAAAAAATGAGGAACATAAAAGGAAATAGTAAGGAGTAGCATCAGCCAGAAGGCGAAGAAGTTTAAAGGAAGAGGCGTATGTGTTCAAAACAAGCGATGTGGATAGATGAAGAACGGATGAGCTCGTGATACACCGGGTATACCTACATTAGTAGCGATAGCATCGCAAAGAAGCAATAGACCTGAGAGGAAGAAGAAGGGAGTAATGAAAGCCAAGATATTTGACATTGGTCCAAAAGGTCAGGTACGAGGGTGCATGTATTTTTGCGAGTAGTAATGGTTCTAGAGATGGAAATCAACCGGGTGGATCTGTGACAATTGAAGTGACACTACGCACACAATGTATGGAGCGCCGGATAGGTCACTGAGGGGGGGGGAAGCCTTTCCACCCTGCCGTCTCCAAGGGTAACAAAACCAATAAGATCAAAGTGTTCTTCTCTAGGATGCTTTTCTCTACCATGACTATACATCCTCGACCTTTCGCCTCTGAGATAGTAAGGGCAGATGGTACAATAGAAGGTGCGATCGAAATGCACGTTAAGTATATGCTTCGCGAAAGTGGCGACAGCCGAGTAAGGCTCTGTATAGAGATCGTGGTGTCCGTACTGGTCCCAAGAGCATTGGGTCGTTCCAAGGTGGTGTAATTTGAGATGCTGTGTAATTTGGGCCGTCGACAGCGAGATTACGGCACCACAGATGTGACCGTTGACCGGAAGCCTGCAAACTCCCTGAGGGAGAGGCGGCGGCGGCGGGGGTGGAGGAGGAGGTGATGGAGGTGGTGGTGATGGTGATGGAGGTGGTGGTGATGGAGGGTTAGCGTTAGGTCCATTAGCAGCTGCAAGGTGCTGTTGGGAGGCCGAACTTGAGTATGTGACAAGGGAAAGATCAAGTGCATGCCTGCGGGAGGAAGATGGTGTCAGGTCCAATAGTGACGAGTAGGATAGCCCTACCTTAGCGACATGTTGTGGATTGGAGTCTGTTCGTTCTTGAGGATTACGAGGGAGGGACATGGTACTTAAATAGGTAGGCTGAGAGCCAGCCAAACCTGCTTCGCAGGATACGCATTCGACTCGAGGATACACGAAAATCATCAGGATGCACGAAAATCGTCAGGATACTCGTCAGGATACTCGTCACTCGTCCAGATACTCGTCGCTCGTCCACTCGTCCGGATACTCGTCGCTCGTCCACTCGTCCGGATAATCGTCGCTCGTCCACTCGTCCGGATACTCGACGTGGGCGTCAAATGCCCGTTGGTCTGTCTCGTCAATTGGTGGTGTCGAAAAGGAAATGTTCCGGCGTTCCTAATCCGTTTGCAGCGTCCCTCTTCGCAGCACGAATAGAGAAGTCCAGCCATGCATTGCCGCATGCGTTTTACAGAAAACACTAGGACCAACAAGAGGCATCAACGATCACAAATCACAACGAAGCTCATGCTTACATATCGGAAAGCGAGGTATCAGGGCCACTTGACGAACTGGGAACACAAGGAGAAGGGGCTCGTGAGATTGTTTTCCTTTTCAGAGAAAAAAGGGAGATCCGCACACCGAGATTCTGTGTAGTAGTAGTCGTCAATCCAATGAAAAATGCGCTCAATCAACCTGCAACGCTACATCAGCGGCAGTTCTTTTTAATTCATCTGCTGGGCTCCACCGCCGCCCAGCACGCTTGTACCGTGTTCCAGTTGCAACGAGGCCCCAGAAGCCCGCACTCATACCGCCAAAGATCATTCCCGTATGTTTGAATGACAATGGCCTTCCGCAATTCAACTCGACAGCACCACCCACAACAATATGTGCCGGTTCAAACGGCACTGCAGCGTCCTTTCCTCTTCATTAGTCCGTGGTTGGGGTTCTGTAGCGGCTGGACCGACCTGAATTTCGATTTCGCTTTCATCCTCTTCATTCCCCCCTTTGCTTTCCAATTACCTTCTTGTGCCCAACATGATAGCGAGTTCGAGCAATCCGGGAACAACGATAATAAGCCACCCCGTCGCATTGCTTGAAGTGCAGATAAATACTGCGAGAATTGCAAGATAACGCGAATTGACCTCCAAAGTCAATCTCAATCCCGTTCCAGCACCCCCATGTTCATGCAAGATCGATTGATGAGCTGTTCTTGCTTCCATGGTCGTTTGTGAGGATAGAATGTGATTCGACATCATCAGGCCCAAGCGTACTTTGGTGATAATATGGCCAATTACGGGGTTGGCGCTCCCGAACGAATTCTGGGACCTTGTTTGCTGTGACTTGGCTTTCTTTATCAATGGCTTCTAACCTGATGATGTTGAGCAAATTTTGCACCGGTGTCGACGCAGTCGTAGCTGTAAAATATGAAGAATACTTCAGAGGACAACAAACGGCCAACGCATTCAAACCTGCTTGCCATTTTTGACTGAAATCCTTGAGATTTCGGAGTCCAACAAAGCCAAATACGAGGTTGATGCCATTTTCCTCTGAGGATTCACATCAAATCAGACTTCTTAGCAAGCGGCATTTGGCGGATTAACCTACCAAGTTCGGTCTCATAGTACCGTATCAAGCGCAACTTCGACCCATGCGACTTCGACTTCCTCGATATCAGATATGAGCCCGCCTGTGAATCTGACCAGTTCTCCAGGCTGTGCGAGATAAACAGGACGACCGCCTTTTCTGGCCAACGCGCAGCATAGGGTCCTTCTCGATTTCGTCGGTTTGGAGTGAGAGGGCGAAGGTGAAATGGGAGAATTGCCCCGGAGGATGGCATGTAAGAGAGTCATCGGCGCCAAACAACTCCTGAATGACTGGTTTGCACGAGGTGAATTCGATCGTCTTGGGAGGTGCCTTGTTGCCAAGCGATGGTTCTGTCTTCCAAGGGTGCCACCAGAAGGTACATATTCGTCATCGTTGTCTGCTTCGAGTTCAAACGTTCAAAATCGACATCCCGTTCTGTGGCGAGGTTTCGAAATGAGTCGGATTTAGACTCGGTCTACTCAAGTCCAATCTCACCCAATGGCCACGCTCTCTCGGGCTGGCTTGCCGCCGACCCACAGACTCCTCTGCCGTTCGCAGAGTTGAACCATCGCGGACGCTTTCCTGGTTAAGCCCCAGTCTCGGCGGTGTCGCTGAGGATTTCTCAGCAAAGGATACCTCCTAAGGGCCCGCTGTGGCTTAGAAGAGGGGGGTTGGTCGGTAGCGGCTCTTCAGCCAACGCTCTGACCTCCTCTCCACCAGGTTAGTTTGCTCTGTGGGCACTTGTACCAACACGCTGACCGGGGATTTTCTCGTACCCTCCCCCCTCCCTTTTTGATTTCCTTATATTGTTCTGTTTTTGGTGCCCATACACGTTGCATACGGCTGGTTTCTCTCGATCGCTGCATCAAGTCTTCAATGTATTTGTACCGTATCAGGCTGAAGTGATTGGGCCGATAGGCCGATGGCGCTACTCATTCTTGCAGTTGGCCGGTTCTGGGAGCATTTGAAAGGTAAGATTAGACCGTCGAATAGGACATACAGCGCTGTTCGCTTGGTAGAGAATGCCGGATATATTCTGGCGTAGTCCTGATATCGATAAACGTTCGGAGGAAATCCTCTAATACTGAAGTGAGAGGTAGGAGACAATAGATACTGCTCTGCAAGCGAACGAAAGGCACCTTGAAAGTTTGGCTCCTCCTTTGCAGCTCCTGCTATCCAGCAAACAAACGTTCTGGCGCGGGAGAATCCCAATTTCTCCAGATGAGCCCAGATTTCCGGGTTGCCTCTAAAACATCCCATACCCATTTCACCAAGCCATTTATCTTCGAGGCAATCAAGTGCGCACCTGAAGCTTTCAAGATAGCTTTGGAAGCAGACACAGCCGAACTTGAAGAGGATCTGAAGAAAAACCACAAAGCCAGGGAATACGGATAATACCGGATGTTATGTAATATAGATTAGATTAGATTAGATTCCCTCAACATCGTACTAACTTTGAACAGATGCCAGGCTGTGATTCGATGTAGTCTACATCTCATTCAAATCTGAGTACCCTGTAATGTGGTCAATATACCGTGCATTATATACCTTTCCCGAAATCGCAACCTCAAGCGCGCTACGCTTCCCACATCGGCCTGCGACGACGGTGCTCAATGCATGCTTGCGTGTCCAACTTGCAAAGAGCAAGGCACTCCGCAATGGCACTTCACTGTGTGCTTTCTGCTAATTCTGCGGAACTTCACTCATCCTGAGCTCAGGCATGGGTGGGCGGTACGCACCGCCGCTCTGCTTCCTCAGACGATGATGGGACAGAAGCGCAGCTCCTCCAACTACAGGAAGAGCAAGCATATGGACAGTTATAATTTATAGCATTAAATTACCTGTGATTCAAGTACATCTAGAGATTTGGACTCCAATCACGATTCATCTGCAAACGGACCTCTGCCTTCACCTTCTGGGTCCATTATCTTCCACAATCCACATCCTTTTCCATTCGTCTGTGCCCCCGCATTGCATGTCCACCAGTATTTGACAGCATCTCGCTTTCGTAGATACTCATCATCACCACCTCCATCGGACCCTGAATACCTGTTTTTCATGTCGGGACGTAGTAAACATGGGATTCCACATTTACATTTTGGTGTTGTAGAGGGCGCAAAGTCTGGCCGGAAAAATCGAAAGGTGATATTGATACGACAATTTGAGGACCATTCAGATAATTTCCCTCTCACTCCCATTCCGTGCTCTGTGTCGGAGAAGAATTCAGCCAAGTCGGGGGGCGGAGGAAACGAGGGTCGAAATAGATCGATCGTCCGCTGAGGAGGAATAGCATGCTTGAACATCTCTTGACACGACGCATGCATAATGGCAAGCTATACAACATTTCAGACACACGCCCGCGTTTATCAAACAACGAGAAGCTCACGGAATTATGAGGTAGCGGGATGTTGAACGTCCTCGCGCTCCGAGTGTCTTTTTTCATGCGATGGGTAACCACCTCTCGCGAAGCGAAATACTCTGGCTGTTCCTATGGGTACGTTGTGAGTGACAATCATGGTGATTCTTGAAGCTCGTGTAACCAACCAAGACTCAAACTTGCAATGGTGGCGTAGGGNCCGAGATATGTGAGCCCATCCGAGTGGAACCCAACACTTTCTTCTGTCCCCTCATAGCAGTTTGAAGCGGCGACATTGGCTCTCCAAACAATCTTCTCGTTTCCAGACCCATCAGACTTCGGATTGCCTGTGCCTGGATTACCTCCCCATTCCAACGCGAAACGCGGCCGTTTGCGCATCTCGTCATTCACGACTCGTTCAATATAGCCGCAAGCCTCTTCCATTGTCCATCTAGGAAAATGGAGGAGACGGGCCCCGTCTTCCGACCGTTATACCTTGATGCACGATGTAGTTTTTGAGACTAGACTTCGACAACGCGAAACGTACCAGTATTGAGCGGCCTCATCCATCTCAACATCGTATTGATCACACATTTCTGTTGTACTCTTCCGGATAAAGAACGATGTGCGATGCGGGCTTTCCACTAGCCTATCGAAGAGATACCATTTGTTTCGTTCCCAACTTCGGCTCTCATGTAGCATGACATAGAACAACCTTAGATACACATCAGACAAGAGATCACTTGTGAGGAAGCATCTGTGCGCGACGAACCTGCAAGCAAGGTCTGGGGGAAGAATAGACGTATGCAGCGTGCAGGGAGTGTGCTTGGCGACAAGCTCAGGCGTTGAGAGTGTCAGTGGGGGATATTTCACAGGCGAAGGTTTAGAAAGACCCCCCGAAGAAGCTGAAGGGCGTAACATCGTCATGAACTCTTCGCTTGTGAGTGACTTGACTTTCGATGATGAAGAGGTTGATGCCGATAACGGTTTGCTGCTCGGACCCGCATGGCTCGGACGGATAGGTGAAGGAGAACGGGGTCGTTTCGGGGAACGTGCACCATTAGGCGCGCTTGGGTTCAGCCAGTCATCTAGCCTTGAGGTACGCTTTCGCTTCTTGGTGGATATTGCCTCTCGCGAGTGTTGCTTCTCCTTCAGAAGCTGAGCAGCTAAATCGACATTCCCGTTACAATCTGCAAGAGCTTCCAATATTTCTGCTTGGTCGGGAATCTCTCCATCTAAAAGGCTTGAGACGAGAGCTATCAAAGTCTCCGTGTCTTCTCCTAGCATCAGACTATGGCAAGAGTCGAAAGGGACCAAAAACGAAACTTAAAGCTTTTGGAGGTCGTCACGGTGGACGCGAAGAGGAAAGTGTCATTTCGGTGCAATCGAATAGGTCTCACAACGGCGAAGTTCGGCACGATCACGTGGCATCGCACGTGATAACCTTGTGACTTGTCCTTATCTCGATCGCGTCTTGGAGCAACTTCAACAAGTTACGACTCCCCAGAGTCGTCGGTTCACCGTGGCCTCTAACTCGGCTCTGAACTCGAATCCAACAAAGCTATAGACACTCTAGGACTGCGATAGAAGGGTTTTTTTTTTTTTTTTTTTGCATTTTTCAGCCAACCAAGATGAAGAGAAATGCGAACCATTGGGAAGGCTCAACCTGGAAATTCTGGAAGACTTCGCAAAGGAATCGGTGCATAAGAGTAATTATACTTGAAACCTCAGAAAATTGATTTGCTTACATTACATTATTTCTTTACACAGGTGCTCGTGGTTGCTCTATCTGTAATCTGCGCAACAGTGGTTCTCTTTGCCGAGAACCCCCCATATATCCCATACATAAATACCTTCAGTTCATCCGGATCGAAGTTATCACCGCACTGCGCCAATGTCTCTCCCATCCAGGAGTTTTCTTTCTATGCGAGACAGCGCTCTCTCGCACAGGAGCTATTCAATGCTAATGCTGCAGCATATATCGCGGAACCGGGACCCAGTGCAGCCTACTTCGCAAATATCTCTAATTCGCATTGGCGTCTGTCTGAACGACCGCTTCTCCTCATCGTTTCGCCGGTTGTAGATGACCACGGTGAAGTGCAGGCTAATATTTCCGTGTTGTCTCCCAAGTTCGAAACCACACGAGCCAAGTTATTGCCCATTCCGGGCCAGTCACCTCCGAACTTCTTTGAGTGGGCAGAGGACACCGATCCTTATGCGGTAGCGGTTTCGACAATCCACAACTTAGGTTCGAAACCGATATATGTTGACGACAGTGTCCGCCTTTTCATCGCAGAGGGCCTGCAGAAGGCCTCCGCAGGTAATCTTGTGGCAAGTGCACCTGTGGCGATAAGGCTTTTGCGCGAGAGAAAGAGTTCAGAAGAGATTGATATTCTCAAATGTGCTAACGAGGTTAGTTGTGCTCATACATCTCCGTGATAGATTACATCACCTGTTTTTTCAGGCTACACTACTCGCGATTCGAGAGGCCCGAGAGAAAATGTATATCGGAATCCGCGAATCAGAAGCCGGAAAACTTATCAGGGACGCGATAACAAGCACAGGGTTAAAGGATGCTTATGCACTGACACTATTTGGTGGTATGTGACCATGTAAGCTCGTGAATCAATCAATCAACATCTTGTGCAGAAAATGCTGCACTCCCTCACGGAGGTGGTACAGACCGCGTCCTCGGCGCAGAAGATCTGGTTCTCATCGACTGTGGCGGTACTCTGCACGGATATCGAAGTGATTTGACAAGAGTATGAGTTGCTCACCGGATACCATGTGCTTGGTCCGTTCTCAGCCTTATTTTATGCAGACGTTTGCACTCCCTGGTTCGATTGTATCCCCACAACAACTCAGTATCTGGAATATCGTTCATGAAGCACAAAGTACTGCACTCAATGCAGCACGCAATGGTACAATCACCGCTGCTGTTGATAGAGCCGCACGGGAGGTGATTGAAGGTTATGGCTACGGGGAGTACTTCACACATCGACTTGGTCACGGTATATCTCCTCCTTGTGCCACATGCAACTATGCTTAGACACTTTTACCTAGGCATCGGTCTTGAGACTCACGAATCCCCCTACCTGAGGGGTGGATCAAGCGACATCATTCTTCCTGGACATACCTTTTCAAATGAACCAGGGATATACATAGAAGGGGGGGTATGTAGCCCATTCCTTCGGCGTAGAATCGTTTGATGACGCATCAAACTGCAGATTGGCATCCGTCTCGAGGACTGTTTCTACATTGACGAGAATGGCGAGGGACAGTATCTAACCGCTGGTGTTGGAGGGCAAGCAAATAATCCGTGGGACCCATGATTTGCTGTTGTACGGTTGATCGTAGATCTATGCACATCTGCGTGCAAAGTTGCAACTGACCGTCACGGTCTTGTGATACTGTCGAGCCTGAGGGTAATGCTCTGCACATACCACGTTTCATACCTGTGTCATACGTTCAATATGTGGCGCCTGTCGGTGGCATATGTACAATACACGTACTGTCTACGTATAATACATGTATCAAACTTGCCGCGAGAATTAAACACGAGGCTTGCCTCACCATATATGTCATATAAGCGCCCAATGCCTCCAACGGCAAAAGCCGAGAATCACAGAAATTGCAAAGATTTGGCGAGCAAACTCATGCCGATACAGCATCTCGTTTCTGCACATATACTCGAAACCCAAAATTGCGATCCTTTCCGGGCCCCCAAATCATTTGCTTAGACCGGACAGACCATCTCGCCATGCCGTCCGCAGATGAGGCTTCCACCTCAACCGCTCCTCCACCTTCTTTCAAATCTCTGGGTCTAATTGACCCTCTCCTCGAGGCACTCGAACAAGTCAATTTCACCACACCGACAGAAATTCAAGCCGCCGCACTTCCAGACGCACTCCAAGGACGAGACATCATCGGAGTAGCCTCAACCGGTTCAGGAAAAACCGCTGCTTTCGCTCTTCCAATTCTACAAAAACTATGGGAAGAACCCAAAGGTCTCTTCGCATGTGTTCTCGCACCCACCCGAGAACTCGCGTATCAGATATCGCAACAGTTTGAGAGCTTGGGTGCTGCTATGGGCGTGCGATGTGCTACTATTGTTGGGGGGATGGAAATGATGGATCAGGCGAGGGCACTTGCGAAACGGCCGCATGTGGTTGTAGCAACTCCTGGTCGGTTGAATGATCATTTGGAGAATACGAAGGGGTTCAGTTTGAGGAGCCTCAAGTTTTTAGTATGTCTGGTTATCGTCTTCGTTGTCCTGAATACAGTTTATCACTCTTTGCCAGGTCCTGGACGAAGCGGATCGACTGTTGGACATGGACTTCGGACCCGTTATTGACAAGATCCTAAAAGTCATTCCAAATGAACGAACGACATATCTCTTCTCTGCTACGATGACTACCAAGGTTGCAAAGCTCCAGAGAGCTAGTTTATCAAACCCCGTGAGGGTAGAGGTTTCGGAAAAGTTCGTTCAAGATTCCGAGCTCCTCTGCTTTCACTCCCTGACTCTGTTATACAGATACTCGACAGTCTCAACTCTTCTGCAATACTATCTCTTTATCCCATTAAGCCAAAAAGACGTTCATCTCATTTACCTCGCCAATTCACTTGCCCAAAACTCAATCATTATCTTCACAAGAACTGTTCACGATGCTCAAAGGTAAGTTTCTTTGCATCACTCCCCTGCCAGAGAGAATTCAACCTCCTATTCCAGGCTATCCATCATGCTGCGAACGTTGGGCTTCCCGGCGGTACCCTTGCACGGTCAACTCAGCCAAAGCTCCCGTCTCGGGGCTCTTGGTAAATTCAAAAGCGGTGGTAGACGAGTGTTGGTTGCGACCGACGTTGCGAGTCGGTAAGTATTGTGCTTCTTGCGTTCACATCTACTGTCTCAATTTTGGGTTACAGAGGGCTCGATATCCCTCATGTGGATGTTGTTATCAATTATGATATCCCAACACACTCAAAAGACTATATCCATAGAGTCGGTCGCACGGCTCGTGCTGGCCGATCAGGAAAATCCGTAACACTTGTCACGCAGTACGATGTAGAGTTGATACAAAGGATAGAGGCGGTCATCGGAAAGAAGATGGAACTATGGCCAACAGACACAGAAGAGATTGCGATGCTGAGGGAACGGGTGGACGAGGCAGGACGTGCAGCCACGAATGAGATGAAAGAACAATCTGGAGGAAAGTCGGCTCGGAAGCGGAAACGAGACCGTAATGGGGGAGACAGGGATGACCGAGATCGAGACGATGATGTAGTCGAAGCTGGTGTGCCTCGGGGGAAGAAGTCCAAGGGACGTCGATGAGATGTAACTGTGGTTTCCTCGCATATAGCTGTTTCTTGATGTTGTTGTTATTCGCTGATATTTCAGGTATAGATTGTTATATCTAGTTCATAAACATGAGGTCGGATCGTAGGATGTACTTGGTCCCACTACGGACTTCGGAACCCTCATGCAGCAAACACTCATTTCCGTGGCTGAGAGAGAGAGCGGAACTTATGTGTTACAGTAAATCAGGTGGTGCCAACATAGCGACTACGTACCGATGAAGGAGAGCGGTTCCTCGTGTTAATGGAGCAACAATCGTTTCCCTCGGTTTGCCACGCTCGTCCTTATAGAACATTGTCTGTAGAGTATATCAATCATCCTGCTCCGAAAGCTGGAGAACAATGATTACCTCTCCACCAACGACCCCGTCCTCCGCACCAGAAAGATAGATGAGCAATGTCCATTCGGATTTCGCGCCAGTCAACGGATCCCGGACAGAGTCGTCGTAATGGGGGCCGAAGTGTTGCCCAGGTGTGTACTTATACATTCTGATGTTGGTATTTAGAGTATTGGGAGCTCGCCTGAGGTTCGATCCTGCTGGACGTTTGACAGATGAAGGATAAGGGAACTCAGGTAGATGGGGAGCTAGGACTGCCCACAATGCTTGCGCAAAATCCAGAGATGTTATGGATATTCTGTCTAGACGTTCCAAGATAAACTCATGTGAAGTTTGATGGTGATATATAACTTACGATTCACCCTCTCGGCTTCGCCCCTCTTCTTAGGTGGAGTGAGTTCAAGAGGTAAACTATCAATGAACTTAACAAACGTCTTGCATTCTTCTGGTGAAAAGAATTCCTGGACATTGCTCAGCATGGACGATGTGTCGACATCAAAAGCTGACAAACATCAATGAGTAAAATTTGATCTTCGAGGAGTTCTCTGCATTCTAGGTCGTGTTTTTGCGACACAGCAGGGAATCTGATCGTAGCCGATGGAGTTGTTGAACTCGTCCTCGTTGTCCTCGAGGTGACCGGGTTGGGCGCTGGTTTATTGTTCAAGGAGGTCTGCTTTTTCTTTGCCATTGTTGGTTAACGTGGAAATTGTGTCGCACTGGGCAGGTATCTTGTGCAGTCAAGATTGGTATAGACACTCAAGCTTCAAGTCCGAGTCCGGTGGTGAGTGCCAAGCGAACGCCACAAAGCCTTTTCCATTTCGGTGCGGGTGGTGACCATTCTCAACTCTGGTTCCAACAACGATGGTCGTTTCAAACAGTTCGAACACTTTACTCTTCATGCCTCAGGATATCCAATTGTTATGTGGAGATATTGGCATAGATCTTGCATACACCGAATCTACAGTGTACAATTCTGTCTACACTCTACTGATGGCTGACCGTTTTCATTTTGACCAGATCGACCACGGATCTCCAAATCGAAACGAAATGCTATATAAGCCCTTGCCAGCCCAACGGGGAGCCTCACGCGTCTTCTCCTCTGACCACTACATCCACCTAGCATCTCTCTTGGCCCTTCCTCTGGATTGAGCAATGTTCGCGGTCCTCGACGATGTTCTCTCCCATCAAGAACCTCCTCACCGTGACCCGTCCTCCTTACCAACAGACGTCGTCGTTCTCAGTGCTCTCTTTGCTCTCACTTTTGCACACCACTTTTTACCTGGGGAGGATCGCACTGTACACAAGCGTGGATTCCGACCCAATACCCTCGACATGTGCGACGAGAAATCTCGAGCACCTCGGTGGACACAACAAAAGCTCACAAAAAACCAAGGAAAAGGAGGAGAAACAAAACAAAACAAAACAAAACAAGCTCTCGTGTTCTTTGCTCTCGTCTCTCGCTGTTCTATTCTCTGAAATCTCAGTCCCGACGTAGTCCGCTCGGGACCCCTTGGTATCATCTTATATCGCCTTTCCTGCTCTCTTCGGTGGCCCCGACTCGGTGCCCTCGATCGTTACCTGGTTTCTTCCTCGCGTTCCTGTTGAGTTCATCGTAAGTCGACAATCTCCTGCCTCTATTTCCCGGTACTGAAGGTCCTCGGGGATCTCCTAGCATATCTATTTGCTCGGTCAAGAAGCAATGTCTGGATTTCTATCGACGGTCGACTTTCGCGTTCTCCTGTTTCTTTCTATGTACCGATCCTTCGTCTCTCGTTCTGGTCGGCTATCGCCACCTTCTCTTTCAGTGTCTGTGTACTGTGCTCTCTTGTGCTCTCTTGTCATTTCTTTCTTGGTTCTCATCGGGCGATATATGTATAGAAAACGATACATGTTGTACCTACGTTTTTCCGGAATCAACGGACTGTGTAAACTGTCAATGTTTCCTTTCCGAACGAATATGGTCTGGTGCTCGAATTCTGGCGAACTCTAGGTTCCTGATATCGTGTTAGCCTCAAGTTTCGATGTGATCTGTTTCCATTCCGCAGATCGTGCAGGAGGCGTCTTTGCCCCCATCAACCCGGCTTCAACAAACTCCTCTGGCTACAGAGTGAGCCGACCCATGAACGTGCATGAACCCTAGATGTAGATGGCCAAATATTTCAGCCAGCACTTTCGTACATATCATGGAAAGCTGCACTTCTGAAGGTGGTGATATATCCCTCATGTCTTCATCATTGGCTGGTACGCATTGCATCGTGACCGAGCTTGAGGAGGCTGACACGCACTCTGATCGGATTGGTCCAAGACGAAATGGGAGCCTATATAAACCCTTCCACCCTTGGCGGGGGCCTCCACGCGTCTTTCTTTCTATCTCATCCATCAACCACCTTGGCCTCCCTCAAGGTTGAACAATGCTTGCGCTCCCTCAGCTCTGTTCTCTCCTACCAAGGAAATCCGTATCATGCTCCCTCCCAACAACAGACGTCGTCGTTCTCGGTGGTCGCTCTGCTATCGCTTTCGCATACCGCTTTCCAAACTTGGGAAGGATTGCTGCCAACCAGCGTGCATTCCAACTCAATACGGCCGACTCGCTACATATGCTGCGAGAAACCTCCAGCATATTACCCTAGTCAACATACCACAAAAAACAAAAACAAAATTGGAAAACAAGAAAAAAGAAATGCACATCCTCGCTTAAGTTTCGTGTTTCTCTTCCGCTCTCTGAATCTCTAGACATCTTTCGCTTCCCGCGAGGTACTCTCAAGGCTTCCGACGCAATCCGCTTCTTCCCATCGATTTCCATTCGTAACACCACTTCAGCTCGCTCCATTCGAGATATCGGTATCTCCGACCAGTCTCGATCTTCAAGTAGCCTCCCAGCCGCATTCCCTTTTGTCCCTTTCACGCCGGGACGGAGATATCTCTGCTGTGGTGTCTTCTATAGAGACTAAGGGCTACAGGAGATAATATTCCGATCCTCCACGCATTTTCTAATGCGACCGTTTCTCGACCACCAACGCTGCCCTATAGCGAGGATATGGAGTATAAAAGGTGACGTCATCTGGCTACCATGGCCCACGAGTGATGCTTTGAAGGGTTGGGGAAGGAAAGCAATGAAAAAGAAAGAAAACAACCAATAACGGAAAAACTCAAACACAGCATCAAAAGACTCGAAAACAAGGAGAAGAAAAGTGAAGGAGAACGGGGTGAAAAGATGATAAAAAGATATAGCGTAGAATTCTTGGTCATCCATGGCTTTGGCCTTTCTTTTTTCCCTGCATGTATCAATCCTTCCACGTTTTGAAACGTCGATGAATCATTGTTGAAAAGACGACCCATTGATACGATTCACCAGTTGGCTCAACATCCTCCGACCGAACTTAATAAAATGCGTGATGAGCCGCCAAAAGCACCAAGGCCCAAATACCTTTCATCAGTACACATAAGGGCATAGTAATGGCGGATACCATTCGTCGATGTATAAAGGCGTATAATTGTTATATCTACAAGGACGAGAAGGGTCCTACTAATTCGCCCCATGTCATACTGCCGTGGTTATCTCGCGAAACACAAAATGCTATGTGCATATATGAGTTAATGACGCCGCCAACTTGTAGTCAATGTGGCATATTCTCACCAGTTGAAGTTTCATCGTCACCCCACCAGATGATGCCTCGCTTGTACGAATCTGGCATCGTTCTCATGAATGCGGTCTCAAGGACTTGACGATCGACATGACCACCTGGGAATGGATCGGTCCATATCACGAAGTATGAGAGGTCCTTGAATTTGGTGTCGTTTATTGCCCTATCGATTTCTTGCCAACCAGCCTCATGACTTTGTGTGAGTTCAATGGGATCCAAGTCAAATCTGAACTGAATGGCCACGACTGAGGGAGAGAGAAGTTGAGGGAGAGTAGGAGCAGACGAAAGGAGTGTGTCAAGGGGCAAATACCAGAGACTGAGACACTTTAGCGTCCTGAACCCCGCGAATGAGGGAAACTCTAGACATGAAGAACCGTTTGTTTTCGATTCAATATCATCATCCAGTACGGGCTTACCGAAGGACTGCTGGTCAAAAACGACACAGATACACTCCAAAGTGCGCAAGCATTGCTGCATTATAACAAGTAGCTCAGGCACAAGGGAGGTCTCAATACAACCAAATGTCGCGCTTCTGAGTGATGAAAGGCACTCGCTTGATCTGAGCCAAGCGAGGACATCCCTTCGACAATCGTCATTGGCTTGGATGAGAAATCTGTCAAGACTGTGACCCCGACGACGCGCGAAATAAGTGACAGGTCGTGTCCAAGAACACGCTGATATTCGGAGGTGCTTTATATGGGGAATGCGATTGACGACACGGATTATTTCGCTGAATGATAGATAGAGCGATTCCACGATGAAGAGAGCGCGCACAGTCTTGAAGCGAGAAATGAGTGGAATAAAACTGGGGTGCAGGGGGGCAAATTGCGCAACTGGAGCTGGGATAAATTGGGAAGAAAGGACGGAAGAGAGGAGAGGGCCTTGTATACCCAATTGTAATTGTATTGTGCCTTTGAATCCCCTTTCGAATAGCCATGTGAAGGTGAGATTACCAGCACGAACACCCCTTTACCAACCGAGGGGGAACGAGCTAGTATATCAAGGAATGCCTGGGTTTGAGAGGCGTTGGATAGATTGACAGTCGCAAATAGGTGTAGTTGAGACCTGTGGAGCCAGGATCTACACACCAAAGCGCACGCGTAGAGCGTATCAATGGATTCCTTCTCTCTTTGGGCCCCAGAAGGGCCACTATAGTATGGCACAAAGTCGATGACCCGTTCCCATACCTCTTTTGGAAGCATTGGTAATTATTTTCGCATGACTGACGAAGAGAGTTGGGGTAGCTGGATGAGCAGACGAGAAGAGTGCTGGTATTGAACATGACTCCGAGTGGAGTGGTAGGATGTCAAGATCTGATGATAATGATGGACAGAGAGGATCTGAGTCTGCTGATGGATCAAGACATGAATCAATTACAATGTGAATGGGCTAGGTCACTTTGCCGGAGTGGTTAACGGGATCGCCTGCTACTCGTAGCTGTAAGCGGTTGGGCTATGCCCGCGAGTGTTCGAATCGCTCAGGTGACGTTTTTTTTTGTGCCCTAATCTTTCCAACAAACAACACACACAGCAATCCGAAATATCCTTTACAAGCTTCACGGGTGTGATACAAAACTCCAAGGTGAAAGACAATTACTAAATTATTACTATACATTATTCGTCTGACTCTTCAGGTGCCCAGAGTACACATCTTCCACTACCATTACCGCTGGCTGCTCGTTCAACAATGCTCGGATGAGAACATGTCACAGCCTGGACAGCAGTTATCCTAGATCAAAGAGGTATGAGGAGTAAGCAGACGTAGGTGAATTGTGAGGAGACCAAAGACCTACATCGAGCTATCAGATAATCGAGCCAGAAGGTCGCCCTAATACAATCCCCGTGAGGTTGAAATTCAAGATCACCATGTCTCTCAAAAACGGAGCTTACCTTGCAGGAGAAGATATCTATGGAATGCCTCATGTTCCCGATCTGGGATGTACGGCAAACTTGAGATTAAGTCAATAAGGTGCACTGAAAGACTGCGTACCGTAAAATGTGGATACACGTCTGGGTTCGGTGACCACTGCGCCTTTAATGGTGTCACCCATCTTCCCTACTCGTCGAACCAACAAATCAATTAGTTGAAGGCGTTCACATGCAGAATAAGTCCGAGACAGACCGTTTGGCAATCGTGTTTCATCGTGGCGATGGGACGAGAGCTTGGAAATGGTGAATCCTTGTCAAATACATTCGGTTTGATATCCCACACTTATAGCCAGTAGTCAGACAAGACACAAATGAATACAAGGGGATATCTTACTTCTGATTTTGTCGTCATAGCTCGTGCTGACGATGCTTCGCCCTCTTGGGTCCCAGTAAGCCGAGCTTACTGCTTTATCGTGTCTCCATTCTGCTCGCTGGCAAGATTTGCCACTCTTTGACGAGAGGTAGGTGCCCACGATCTCATCATCTAGTTCTATTGGTCCTTCTTCTTGAGAGCCTCCTTTTGGTGCGCGGATGGAGGCGAGTTTACGGACGTCCCAAATTCTGGCGAAATTTTCAGATCCCAAAAAGGCGAAAACCACAGAGAAACCTACTTCAGGAGTCGATTGTTGGAGCCTGTGAGGAGAAAATTGGTGTTGACAGGATTCAGACTGACGGTTCCAATTTTCACATCTGAGAGTTGATATCTCCGGGCCTTTGATTTATCCTCCCGTACGTCAAGGTGAGTCACTCCACCATCGGTGTCCGAAATCCAAAGTTCATAGCCCTCAGGGTCAACATCGAAGGATGAGATAAGTGTCTCGTCCAACGAAAATACCTCTCGACAGACCCCAGAAGAAAAGGAAAGTCGTCGGATCGTACAGTCGTATGCACTGGTATACACCTGTCGAAAGTGCGTCAGAAACATCAAATGGGTTAAGAAATTCCTCACAATATGTGAATCTAGGGGGTCGAACTTGATCGCCGATATTGAAGATTTCGATGAGGCTGGCCAGTGGCATTGTAATCTCCAATACCTCCCTCCTTCTTCTTGTCCCGCAGAAGTGACATCACCATCTTCGTCTGCCAATTCATCTGGTGTATCTCGTGCATCCCAAATTCCGAGCTCCCCGTGTTTGTCTGAAGGTAGGTCGCCTCAAATCCAAACGAATGATGAATTGTCTTCGGGGCTCACCTCCAAAAAATATAAGATCTTTCGTTACTTCAGGATGGAATGCTGCACTATACACTCGATTTTGTGTGACCTTTGCTCGAGATACAACCTTCAATTTCTGTAGTCTCGACCTAAGTTCCTTGACTTCGGCTTCCTCTTCGGTGTCAGTATCGAACACAAATGCGTCATGGGAAGAGACACGCCGAGGGTATTTGGAGTTGAGTACAACTTCCATAGCAGTGGAGAGCGTTGAAAGATCCTCGGGTTCCATGTTCTCTCCAAGCGTGGAGATATCCAAATCCTGGTGTCTCGGACGTTTGGCCTTCCTGGCTTTCTCCTCGGCTTCTAACTTCTCTGCCTCTTCTCTTCTTCTCTCCTGCTCTTCTTCTCGCTTCAATGGCATGCCTTCAGATCCAGTCGTAAGTGAAAAAATAGAAATTACTCACCTCCCTCTTCCGCTTCATTGTGGGTGTCTCATTTGGGTCAACCACTGTCTTTCGAAGCCTAGCAGATTGTCTCGTTTGACGAGGGGTTATGGGATCCTGTTCCTTCTTCACTTTCTTTCGAGGTTGTATTGGCTTAGTCTTAGACCCTTCCCCTTTCACAGGTGTAGGAATAAGTTGCGGTAAATCTAGCTGAGCCAACAATGCAAGATTTCTGGCAATGTTGGCTTCTCTCTCTTGGTCACTAAGGTGTTCTTGTGAGTCGATCTACACAGAAGAGATAAAAATGAGGGTTTGTGGGTGCTCACAATTCATTCATAGCGACAACGGAGGATGGAGAGACAATGCACGGTATAGAGTCAGACTGTTGTTTCGTGAATAAGGGGTATCGCGGTGAGGGGCCTCTGCGGTGGTCGCGTCTCGGATCCGGCGCGACTAATCACAACTTGTCACAACGATCGCGTTGTGTGACTGATGTTACCATTGGCGTCGTCACGTCACACAATCTGGGCCAAATCTCAAGTACCTGTAGGTGTCGCCTGGGNCCCCTCCGAGTCAAAGTTCAAGATACCATGAAAAAGACAACATTTGTCGTATAAAGTTACAGATGAAAAGGTCAAATGCAGAAATCCAAAAGCACTAGATATCCTCTCCCATGTTCACAACGAAAGTATTTCGACCCCCTCTGGGTAGAACAAGGACGGTCTCGGCACCGTGGATTTGAGAAGTCTCACAACTCGGCACAACAGGAGATTTCATCCGTCTTTCGCCCATCAGAGGAAGAGCACTGACACCAACTTTAGGAAGTGTCAACTCCCCGTGGTGTAACGCAATCAGAGTGATGTGTGTGCTGAACGTCTCTCCATCCTGTAAGCAAAAAATGAGTTTGAGTTTATACAAGCCGGCTGCGAGGATTCTCACCTTCGCAACAAAATCACCTCGTTTCCTCCCGCTCACCAACCAATCCTTGGTCATCTCCTCTACATCGTATCTCATCGCATAAGACTCAATATCTGCATCTTCCAAAGGAGCCCAATGGAACGACGTTGTAATGGTGAGGAGGGCGGAAATTGGTTGACCAGCAAAGAGGGGAGGTAGCTTGCCGCTGGGAGGTTCTAAGATGAATGGATTCGGCAGCACACGTAACCGCGCCGCTGCCAGGATCTGGTGATCGTGAGTCCGGCGCACTAAAAAAAATCGGAATACACACGTACATGCATTTGAGGGACATCAACTGGAATGACAATCTCCCGCCACTCTCCGAAGCTCGTTGGTGGACCTTGACTGCGCTGTAAACCCTACCACACAACTCATCATCAGAACGAAATTGACATTACACATCATCGAATTTACCTCTGTTATCTGCAGCAAGGATTCATCGAGATCATCGTCAGCAGGGTCCACCCTGGGGATGTTTAATTCTCCTGTCGCTTCATAATGCTGAACCCATGATGCTTCTCCCTCAAGAGCTTGAACGAGCCTATCTACAAGCAAATCCTTTTTGGGTTCGAGAGACGGCGAGGATGCGACAGCTGATTCAACTCCGGATTCGATGAGATACTCGACCTCTGAGTTGCTGTCTGTTAGCGAGAGATCTGGTTCATAAGGTGCTACTACCAACCTTCACGAAGCATCCTGAATGTGATCTTCAGGCGCAACGGCTCGCGCTCTGAAATCATGAGCAAGGATTACAAGGTCACAAACAATTCTCATACCTTTGCCACGCACGGAGTCGAGTTGGAAGAGGAAGTGACCGGTCTGTTGAGGTGTCACAGTCTGGAAATGGACTTGGTCAATGGGTCTAGTTACGAAGAGAAGATGGACTCACGGTCACCCGAGTGGAAGGAGAGACCGTTCTAGTGATCTTCAGACTGTCCTCGTTGGTCTGTGAGGACAATAACTCGACGTCTCGAATTCGAACGTGTTGGTGGGACGTTGTAGATAGTGAAAACCGAGTGAAGAGACTTGGTAATTATTTGAATATGTGCACATCGATCCCTGTAAAAGCTGAAGACTCACCGCGTTCCCCTGAAGAAGTCTTCCACATTGATAGCCACAGGAAGAGAGGTAAGTACGACTCGAGCAAGTTGCGACTTCCTCTCGATATCCGGCTCAAGTGTTGTGGTGTACTTGACTGCAATGTTCACCCTCTAGGAAACTACATGAGCACCATAGGAGAGTTTGTCCTCTCAGGACTTACTACAATGTGAAAGGCGGACGCATCCGAATGAGGAATTGAGAGGAGGACAGTCTTTCCAGCACCGACGCTAGTTATCGTCAGAGATCCATCAGCTGTTTCTAGACCTGCACCCTCTGCACTGAAATCAGCGAGGCAAGTGGGTCGATTTGATACGGTAGCCTGACCTCCATCCTCTATGGATGCATCCTCATGTCTGAATGCAACCCCAGACGGCGACGACAGTTGCAAAGTAGCCTTTGAAACGTCATTTCGACCACTTGAAAATACGAGAACGATACATGACGGGCGACCAAGTTCAACTATGTGAACCGTCAGATACCAGGATGTCAGGCATTACGGTGTTCTCACTTTGTCTGGGTTGCCGCAATCGAACGTCCACCGCACGAATGTCTTTCTGGACACGGACCAAGGTTGGGAGTTTCTTGGTCCGGTGGTTCTTTCCAGTCGGGTATTGCGGAAATTGCCACTCGAATTTCAGCTTTGCTATCCTTATGGATGCCTTCTGAGGTGTATAAACACCGGGAGGAGTGGACTTCGGTTGCTTTGAGTAAGGAATGCTCCGAATTTTTGGGAGATACTCACAGGACAGAACAGTGTGATCGTGTTCAGACCTGGTGCAAGCACAGATGCACCACCGGTAAAACATAACGAGCTTGAATCTCGCCCAACAACGCATAAAGCGATTTCGTCTAATGAAAAGTCCTGCAATGTACTCAGCATACGCCATCATTGTCGCTACCGTTGCACCCACACAAGGTAAAGCATTCTTGACATCTACAGAAAGCAGAGCACCATCACGCGTCTCTGCAGATTGAGTATGTCCATCCGGGATCGTTATCGATATCGCATGATAATCCAGCTCAGTGACGTCTAGCAATAGTTGAGCATGTAAGGATGACATGGGATATCNNT
>JANAWD010000533.1:0-29950 GCA_027627245.1 Meripilus lineatus | reverse complement strand
CTGGCGACATTGTACGTTTGGACGAGATAGCGAACGATCTCAGAGAGCGTGCGCGTGGCATTGTTGTGTGGGTCGGTTGATCGTTGGGAAAAGTCAGTCAATCGTGCTGTCTGGAAACGGTGAGTTGAGTTGTGCGTGCGTGTTTATGTGTGTGCCAGGCGGGAAGAATGCAGAGATAGAGATACCGCGCGCGCTCATTGGCAAGGAAAGCGCATCCGGGAATGCAACCGGGTGCCGAGGGTGCAGGTGCGCTCGCGTGGAAAGAAACGCCCTCTGGCCTCTGCGGCTGCAGCCTGCCACAGCTCTCGTCGACTTGGACAACGGTGACGCACAGGCCTCTGCTCGGTCTTTCCTTCTTTCCTTCCTC
Source organism: Meripilus lineatus (assembly GCA_027627245.1). Classification (NCBI taxonomy): domain Eukaryota; kingdom Fungi; phylum Basidiomycota; class Agaricomycetes; order Polyporales; family Meripilaceae; genus Meripilus; species Meripilus lineatus. The sequence goes on along the minus strand of JANAWD010000533.1, from coordinate 29,583 downwards.
TAGCACCTCGGCACCATGACAGACGTCGCCTCCACGACCCCCACACATACAGCCTCGGACAATATTGTAGACGATGCAGAGGAAGAAGAGTCAAAGGTCCGTTCCTGAGCCATATTACGGGGTAGAGTGCTTACTTACATTGGTCTTTTCCCCCTCGGTTTCATAGGAAATCCTTCTGATGAGGCAACGGGTAGAAGAGATGGAGAAGGAGGCGAACAAACTCAGAGAGCTCCAGGCAGCCGCAGAAAAGGCTGAAGATGTGCCCCCCAGTGAAAGCGGGGAACCCAGCGTACCGATGGAAACAGACGAGGATAGACAACTCGCAGACAGTAGAAGTGTCTTCGTTGGAAACGTGAGTTTTGTCCATGCTTTCGCCTGGAACACGAACACTCGAGTTCCGGGCTTGTATTGTGTGTTTTCTGACCCTTGCGGATGATTTTCGTTTGCTTGGCTTGGTTTAGGTGGACTATTCTGCGACTCCGGAGGAAATACAACAACATTTCCAAGCTTGCGGGACTATTAACAGAGTTACAATCCTCTGTGACAAATTTACCGGCCATCCAAAAGGGTGTGTAAAGCAGTTCACTTGGATTCACATCCCACCTGTCACTCTGCGCCCATTTGTGCTAAACTTGTTGCATTTTTCTCAGATACGCATATGTTGAGTTTGCAGAGTCCGAGTTTGTGGACGCTGCGCTAGCCATGAATGAATCTTTATTCCGCGGGAGACTGATCAAAGTACGCAAAGACTGCGTATACTCCTTCCTCGCAGTCACTGACTTATTTTTATTTGCCACAGGTTACAAGCAAACGTACAAATATTCATGGATTTAATCGGGGGCGAGGTGGTAGAGGTGGTGGAGGTGGTGGAGGAGGATACAGAGGTGGCTACAGAGGCGGATACCGTGGTGGTCACGGTTACAACCCATACAGAGGACGTGGCAGGTGAGGAACACCACTCACATTCGGTTTGATGATCCTGGGTCACTCAAGTAACGGATGACAGGGTCGGGGCCGTGGATATTAGTCTCTTCCCAAGTAAAATCAGGACGAGGCCCTATTGTGCATCATATCTCGATTGTCTGTATTCTCCCTTGCAACGTTTCGGTTGCGTCTTGACTGTAAAATCGGGCCAGTATAATGCGTTCAGTGCTTATCCCGAGTAGTAACTGCTTGTCTTTCCTCGATATATTGGTATGCTAACGGCAAAACCTATTCTAATCAGTAAACGCCTGTTCCTACTGTGAAACAAGTTGCCACATTGTGTGACTGAACCTCTTCAAGGGTTTTTGGGAACTTGGCGAAAGCGCTGATATCTAGGTATATGCATCACGCAACTTGGGCTCGTGCGCACAAATTACTGGAATGTATTCACCTACATACACTCGCGAGGTCACCGCGCCTCATGGCTACCACACTTCCCGAGGGCGTCATCCCTGCATTCTGAACTTGTTAATTTCCGGTGATTGATCAGGAAAGCGTACATCAAGGCTTGCTGTTCTCGATTCTCCCTCTCGCAACTTCGGAGGTTCCACGAGGGTCATAGTTACCATCGATGTGGTACTGGAACCACACCGTGCAGGGAAGCAACTCCAGAGGCTGTATGTTGTTCCCTTCTGTTGCATAACGAGAGCCAAGACACATGATCTTCCTCGCTCTCGCAAGCGATATCTTCTCAAGATCGTGAAGAAGGCAGGAAAGATGCGCGTGGAGATCTAAGTTGAGGAATGTCAGGAAGTCCTCCGAGGTCAAGGGGATTTGAAGTTGGAAGTTTACCTGAGACCTGGAAAGATGCGGTTTGCTGTTGAGTTACCTGGGGTAACGAATGGTATTCGTGATGCTTTGGAGGATGTGTGGAACACACCGGTACCGCTAACTCGTTGGGTGACCTAGACCGGTGGATTACTGTATGGCGTTGAGTAGGGTCTCTCCGACTCCGAGCGAGACCGTAGACGTAAATTCTGTTACAATTCTCGTCTCAATGACCAAATGACCAACCTCTAATATCATTCTTCCGATTGGTGTGTATCACCAACAGACAGCTGACCATTCCTCTCTTTGAGAGTGTGGACACTTTTGATACAACCCGTAACGTTAACCACACCCCTCTTTCGCCCTAGAACGTTGAATTCCGAGTTCACAAACACGATTTGATCCCTTGGTCGCGCGACTCTTGTAAGGTCTTCTACTCGTCCCTGAGCGTGCTTCTTGGTCTTCGTGGGGTTTGAGTCTGGGTAATCAGTCGTCCTTCTTAATGGCGAATGGATCAGACAACGTGCGGACCCGGTTGGAACGGTTAAATGCCGCTCTGTTCAGCTGAGGCGGATATAGCCGAAGAGGGTCGGCGAAACAGTAGGAAGGTGAACGAGTGCGAGAACTGATTGTCAGGCCGTCGTTGTGTACCGTAGGGTGCCTCTGGATTGTTGTTGGTAACTCAGGGGAGTGGGAGGAGAGTCTGAGAGGATATCAGTCCACGCCTAAGGGATAGGAAACCAGACTAGAACGGTACCTTCAATACATTCTTGACGACACTCGTTCCAACTTTCTCAAGCTACTACAACGAATGCCATTCGCCCGTCAACAACGGACTTGCGAGAGACCAAAGACACACTCTGTCTCCACTCAGAGGCTCCAAGATTCCAAAGACAGCCTCATCAATCCTCTGAGCATTATTCCTCGACATCGCCGTCCCTGACCATACTTCTCCAAACCACGATAGCACGCTTGTCCCCTTCAAACAGCGCATGATCAGACAAACAGCGCGGGCCCGATTGGTGCATTCAAATCCACCGACTCTAGTGTGTGATACAGCCGACGAACGTGCAACTCTTTGTCAATTCCATGGAGGGGGCCGATGGTACCTCCGAGGTCGCAAGTCGAGAGGGATGCAAAAATGGGTAAAGGGCTAAAGGTTGAAGGTCAGTAACCAACATAAGGGGTAGTTAGCAAAACAAGAAAACAAAAAGAGAGGCGGGGTGATGCGTACCTGCGGATTTGCAACCCCGGTGAGACATGGGTGTGTATGAACCCGGATGGTGAATCCAAAGGAACAAAGGAGAGACAGAGGAGAAGGCATTGTGATAGAGTCGTCTCCTTTCAACGATCACTTCCTCTAAATGGGCGACTTCACCAATGTGCTCGGAGGAGTTTACAGTGATCGGACTGAGCGAAAGGCTGGAGTGCGGGAATTAACCCTGGATTACGATCACTTCCGTTGTCAATCTACGAATCATTGACTCACCAGATGGGTGAAGTGGCAGGGGGTGGGCGGGAGACCTGAGTGATCCTTAAAGAGTAAAGAAAGAAGTGGAGGGTGTGAGATGTGAGACATGGTTTGGGAGTACCAGCGGACAATACTTGCCATGACAAGGATCGACAGATTGGCCGTTCCAGTGACCGCATGCGCAGTTTGAAGACGATGGGAATCGTTGGCGTCGGTCTGTGCAATAGAACCGAGATGTCCGGTAGGGAGTGGGGCGTTTGTAAACCCGTTGTCCGTACAAGCCTTCTTGGAGACCACCATGCGTGTTGTCATATCCGACTTCGGAGGCGATCAGGTTCGCGTCTAGAATGTAGAAAAAATGTCATTGCAATAGGGTTTAGTAGGATGGAGTACTGGTCGAGTCATTCATAGAACCCTGCAGGAAATCTTTCTCGATGTTCAAGGCAAGATGAAAGATGTGTGCCGCTGCCATCCAACTGTTCAATTATTATTGTGGTGTGGGTCCGAGACAGCGCGATTGGCTCGTGCAGGGCGCCAAGGGGCTCGGAAGGCTCGCACCGGGTTAGGCGCTCATGTGTTGTTGCGTGGCAGAGAAAAGTGAAAATAGACGCGCGATTATTCGTTCCGAACGTCCACTCAGTGGGCGAGCGCATCCAGTCTCCATTTCCTAACACTCAGGCTGGTTTCAACACTACGGTTTTGTGGTCATGGCACTCAACGCCTTGCGAACATGGTCAAGATCAATGGCTACAGCTGCGTCTCCATATCCATTCTCTAAAGCCGCAATCATTCCCCCTGTCGCCTCGACCCCTCCACCAGCTCCCCTCCTGTTGGGAAAGGGCCTAATGCAGCATCTCCAACAAACTCTACCTACACCCGAGAAACAAAAGTTGCTTACGACCTACTTTTCAAAACGACATCCCGAACGGATACTACCCGGTTCAGTGTTAACCGTGATCCTCGGCCATGCACCAACCACATTCTCTGGTGTGCTCATGGGCATTCGTCGTCGTGGAGCAGACACATCATTTGTGCTACGAAACGTTATCAACCGCACTGGCGTGGAGATGCAATTTTTCGTGAATTCACCACACGTGAAGGATATCAAGATTATACAGAGAGCTGGTGGAAGCGGCGGAGGAAGGAAGGGGAGAAGGATGAGGAGGGCCAAGCTATTCTACCTCAGGGACTCGCCAGAAAAGATGACCGCCATCTCCGCTGGTGTCAGGGGATAAAACACGCAGGTGAGTCAAACCATGCGTCTCCTTTCTCTGCCATGAAAGTCACGAAACAAGACTGATGCTTTCATGTAAGATCGTCCGCAGTGCGGTCGTGTATATGACTCGTCCAAAATACGTTCATGTCGAATATCTACCGCTGCTAATACCTATTTCGGGCCGCCGAGTATCTCCGGACTTCGGTCTCCCCAGGCTTTCATTTGGCTCGTCTTCTATTATCTGGAAAGAATACCTCGCGATCATCGTCACTCGTCAACCGCTTGCGCCGGTAATAGTCCAAGTGTTGTAATTCTCACTGATGGAGGACGGTAGCAAGTGTGTTTATGGGAAGGACTTCCCACCGGCCTTTCTCAGACCCCCACCGCGTCCGATGGCTTGCCGGGGCCGCATTCAAAGTGTTGTGCAATCCGAGCATACATTCATGATGAATGTGTGCAAGGCCATGTGCTGCTGGAGAGGCTTCTCCTCCCACCTGCTCGCAGCACGAACACGGTGAATTGAAAAACCACATGTAGCGTTGTTGTGTCAATTGCGGTTCCAGGTATAGCATATAGCTTGGGGTAATGTGCATGTTGTGATCAATCAAAGGAGAGATTATTGCGAAGATGCGCCCCTGGTGGTGTTTACTTAAGGAGGAATCAAGGTGCTTCTTGGGTGCGTTGGCCGAGGGACGCTGGAGGTGTCACGGGGGAGAATGTGGGACCCTGCGTTGTAATTTTGATACTTGTGACCGGACTACCAATAGTCAAAGTTTGACTCGTGTAACCCTGTGGTAGAATGAAGGGAGGAGGAGAGAAGCTTGGGGGTGAATCGAGGCCCAGATAGGGTTTGAGGGTGACTTTCCTCGTTTGCTCGTGTGGCCGGAGAAACTGGGATGTACATGTTGAGTAAAGATGCGCACCAAACGTAAGTGGCCCTTCTCGGGTTCTCCTATTTTATAATGGGAGGGATTTGTCGGAAAGGGATAGAGTAGGGAGAGGTAGGAATTAGGGTGAGCTACGTTGTGGCCGTAAGAGGGAGTGTGAAAAGAGGCAGTGTGAATCGTCCCGTCTGTCCGAGGTTGAGACGGCGACAATCGCGTCCGAAGAATTGTTTTCTTTGAGCAGATACTCAAGCGTATTTCACTCAGTGGAATGTGGCCCGCTAAGATACGATGGCGATGATTAGGGAGCGCGCGAGGCACGAGGCGCCGAGTATATATAATAATGCCCCTTCGGATAGGGTCATCCGAGGAATAACACCTACTTCTGCTATTATCCTTGTCTCCTTGTCCTGGCCTTCGCTTTCTTTCACGGACGGGCGTATTATAAAAAGGCGGTCCATCTCGGAAGGTCCTGTCTCACACAAGCACTATCCAGTCTCACTTTGGTCATTTCCTCCGCGGGACCAGGCACCCACCCACAATAGCCGAGTGCGATCTCTGGCAAGATTTCTCTCCTCCCTCCCCCATTATCCCATCCCTCGTAAAAATGGTCATGACAGAACCAAAGAACATACAAGACACCCCAGCCCCAAACGACCACCACACAATGTCCCACTCTTCAAAGAAGAAACGCGCAGAGGATCAACCTCTGCCCCCAGATCTCGGCCTCAAACCAGTACAGCTGCAGAGAAGGAGAGTTTGGAGAGCATGTGAAAGTTGCAGGTGAGCGAAGATAGCATTTAAAAAATCGAATCTCGTAAAACAAGTCGCCTTTGGACTAACTCGCCGCCCCTGCTTCTCTATCAGACGCAAGAAGATCAAGTGTGATGGGAATGAACCCACTTGCTCTCAGTGCGCATCATCAAAGTCTCAATGTACCTGGCTGCAGACAAAGGATCGCGCAGCACTAAGCAGACAGTGAGCATCCTTTCTCTCCTCCCATCTTCGTTATCCCCCCTGACCGTCCATCGAAGCTATGTCCAAGAACTGGAAGCCCGCCTGCTCCACATGGAGAACTTGTTTCAGCAGGTGGCTCCCATTCTCGAGAAAGTCGGCCAAGGGATCGATGTCAGCTCCCTACCATCCTCGTCAACAGCTTCCACTTCTTCGAATTCGAATATACTCCAGGAGGTTCTAGCCAAGAGCAAGGATCAGGCCGTATCCAATAACGCTAACAATGGCGCAGCTGATAGCAGTATGGAGGAGGAACTTGACAGGCCGATCAAAGTCGAAGACGACATGTCTGAGCAATTCGGGCAGCTTGCTCTTGATGAGCACGGCCACATGCGTTGGATAGGGAGTTCATCCACAATGTCCCTTATCCAATCCTTCCGGGCACTCACCGCTTCCCCTCTCCGGCGCGTATCCCCAATGGACGATGAACCCGGCCCCAATGTCAACAGACTCTACTTCCCCGCTTCCGTTTTCTTCGGCAAGCTGCGTGCTCTCCCTGGTCCAGAGGAAGTAGAATACCCCGAAAGAGATCTCGCAGACAAATTGGTGCGTCCCTTCCCATGAGGTCTCGGGACCGTATTAGACCGTTTCACTCACCCCAATCTTTTTCTTTTCGTTTCTTCTCCACTTTTTTGTCCGGCTTATTTCCTTTAGGTCGACGCATACTTTTCAAAGGTTCACTACCTCATGCCCGTCATTGATAAGCCTTCCTTCCTCAGACAATACAAATATGTCATGGATCACACAAATGATGTCCACGTTGCGAGAACTCAGACCGCATTCATAGCACTCGTTTGTGCTGTCTTTGCGTGTGCTGCAAAGTTAATTGATGACCCACGTCTCTCGGTGGAGGGCCTTGACGATGCTGGAATGGGTATGATATATTACGAACGGTATGGTCATTCCAATCAGATTTTCGGTGGATTTAGACGACTGATTACCTCTACGGTGTGCAGGGCTTTAATTCTACACTACATCAGTCATGCTTCCGTGCAGGTGGAACATGTGCAGTGCTTTGTGCTACTATCGTCGTTCCTCTGTTCAGTAAATTGTTTACCTCAAGCTTGGCTCTTGGTTGGCCAAGCTGTACGAATCGGTCAAGACATCGGTCTGCACGTACGTTTACCTTCATTCCTGACTTCTAGCATGTACTGATGGAGCTTTTGATTTTTTGAAGCGATCTCCCCGGAGACTGGTCATTTCTCCGATTGAGAAAGAAACGAGGCGTAAGGTGTGGTGGGGCGTCTACACGCTCGATCGCATGCTTGCCCTTGCCCTGGGTCGTCCCCTTGGGGTCGCAGATACGGATTGCGATGTGGAACTCCCGGTTGAAGTGGACGACGAGAACCTTCAGCAATACTTCGCCGGAGCAAATATGTCCCCCGGAACCCCATCACTCATGAAAGGTTTCATCGAACTTTGCAATTTGTATCAGATCGGTGGGAAAGTGCTGCGGCAAGTCTATGCACTCGACAAGTGCAAGGACCACCTCGAACCAGAGAAACGTGCAGAGCTTAATCGCTCTGTGGAGACTTTGGATAGGGCGTTGACGATCTGGTGCGATGACCTCCCCATTGTATTCAAGTCTCAGCCGATCAATGAGAGACAAGTCTCGATGGGAGCCGTGTTGTGCAGTCATTACTACTCCATTCTTACGACTCTTCATCGGAATTTCCTCCCTGTCAAGAAAGATCAACCCGTTTGGCCTCGGTCGACTGCAAAGGCGGTTTCGACTGCTCGTGCTTGCATTCGTCTCGCGCCTTCGATCAAGAATGTCGTTCCGCCAAGCCATCATCTCGCCTTCTTCATTCAGAACCTGTTCAGCTCTGCGGTTATCATTCTTCTTTATGCCATGCATACCACCGATACCGGGGCGAGTCAAGCTGCAATGGATGAAGCAAAGGGTTGTTTGGCAGTCTTGGAATCCTGGGAGGGGCACTGGCCTGGTGCTCGGAAATGCAAGGAGCTGCTGGCGGATTTGACAGGGACGGCCAACGAGGCTATCAGGGCTGTTGCGAATGGACAAATCCGAGCGAGTACATCCAATTCATCTATCGGTCAAACATCGCCCACGGCTTCGACTACCATTGCCGATCGACGCATGTCCGCTCCAGTACCCGTACCGGAGCGCATGGCGAAACCTCGTCAGAGGCGTAATCGGTCGAGGGACGTTCATATTTCACCCCACCAGGTCACAACCGGACAGTATCGTCATAATCGTATGTATTTCGTTTAATTTGAAACAATTGCTGTGCTTATTCAATTTTTCTTTGTTCTTTTAGCGTTGAGTCAGCGAGCGCGGTCAACGTCAAGGAAACGTCCCCACGATGAGGACTTCCAGGACATAGGAGGCTCGTCCCTGGCTACTATCCTCTCGAGTTCCTACCCAGGACGGTCGAATCTGAGCTCTCACAGCTCCCCGATATCGGTCCATAGCCACCCCTCGCCCCCGACAACTGTACTCGAACACCCCCACGAATCTAGTCCACATCTAATTGCGGCGAATACGTTTGGCGTCAACAACCCTCAATCACCTACGACAGGGGTGCCATTCGATTATGGCTTGTCTCAAAGTCCACCCGATGGCAGATGGAACGGACAGAATGACCTTAATGGTCTTGGCCAATTGGGATCTGGGTCCCAACCTCCTCAGCCGTCTTACACTACTTCTGGAAACGGATACGCCGCGCCAAATCCGACAATAGACACGTCGTATCTTACCTATAACTCGCAGGATCTTGGGATGAATATGCCGGGATTGTCGACGACACCACCTTCTGCGGGGTTCAATGGTCCTGGGTTGCCGTTCCGAGGGTTGGATTATATCCGGAATTATAACAATACGGGATATATGATGGGGAATGACCAGGATCCTTTGTGGCAGACGTTTGATCCTAATGCGTTTGGTTATGACCCGGATATTCCGTTTACGCTTGGAGACTTGACGGTCGATGATCAGGATGGACAACAAAATCAATGGCCGTGAAGTCGTGGTTTTTAGAATAACGTGGCTTGGTCATGGAGGGTGATTCTTGTTCTCTTTTTCTTTTTAGTTGTGTTATCTCCTTGGATATATGGTGGGAGACGATTTTATGAAGTGTAGTAAGAAGCATTGAGGTTGCTTGTAACTAACTGGACATGTACTCGTTATTTCTTCTTTTTCGTTGGTCCATGTTGTTTTCTTTCGAACTTATGTATTTCCACTTTGTGTATCCGTATAACCCTTCTTGTTGTTACACTTTTTCCTATGTTGATCTTAAATACTGACTTTCTCTTTACATACAATTACTACCGTATTATCCTTGTAAGACGTAATAAAACGGTTTGCTATCGAACCATTTGGGTCCGTGCGCGTTTCCCACGACAAGGTGGGCGATATAAAAGGATCTGATTGTGCAAAGTTGGTGGCTTATAATCCTTCCACGATTAAAACGTCGATGAAGAGAAGCCATGCAGCGATATGAGCACGACCGTCTTTCGAGACTGGTCGGCGTTGACATCGCTCGTTCGGCAACCAACCACCTTGTTACTATTCGTAGGGACGAGCTTTTTCCTGATCTGATGGCGTTCGTCGTGGAAGGACTCGGGAAGACTTTCTGGTCACTCCTCTTTTCTGTTTGTCTTGCTTGTGTAACCGCTGTGCTTATTCATGGATATCTGTAACCTCTTCTGTGTTTTCTCATCGTATCTTCTCCAATCTTCTCCAATATCCATACCCGAAGTCTAGTCCTGTTTCGCATGTATATACGGGGAAGATGGTCCAACGAAGTAGAATCTATCAAGCGTAGTGGGGCTTCTATCATTTTGATATCACTGTCTTAAGATGATACAATGAAAGTCTTGCGTATGCTCTTCGGCATGCCGTTTTATACTCAAGCAACACAGACGTCGACACTGTGTTATCGGGGAATACAGGAACAGGGTGAGGGTTATGTGGGATTTTCATCGATTCTCGAGCACGTTTTGAGGAGCTCGAGATGGACGTACATCGTATTGGATTGGGTCGAAGGTGAAAGTTCTGTGCCGGATTTTGCCTGGTACACGTTGGCCTGCTTGCCGTACTCTTGGGTGACACTCATCTTGAATCTTGGCTAGGCAATTGCACCTGGTATGGCGGGTTCTGGAATAGGATCTCGCAATACTGAATGTCATCGCAGCACTCATCTGAAGCATCTATTGGGCGGCCGGTTTTCCACAAATCAATCAGGAAGTCCGTTTGGTCTGAAGGTTGGTCACACACTGCACCGGTACCGCCTAACGCACCGGCATCGACGGGTTCAAAATGGTCTCGAGGATTGAAACCCCCTGACGTGGGGTATAAAAGGGCATCAAGGTGTGTAGATATGATATTACCCCCACACTTTTATCAGTAACATCACAAACCCACCATGGCTGATTTCGAGTCTTTCCGCAAAGAATTCAAAGGCGATATCGTTACCCCTGCTGATGCAGGGTACGTCGAGGCTATCGAGCGTTGGGCACATAATGCCGTCAGGCGTGCCGCGATCGTGGCTTTCGTAAAGGATCCTCAGGATGTCGTTACGGCTCTCAAGTATGCCAGGGCTGCTAAGTTGCCTCTCGCCATTCGAGGTGGAGGGCACAGTGCCTCCGGTGCTTCGTCCAGCGAGGGAGGCCTCGTTATCGATCTCTCGAGGTACATCAATGGTGCCACTGTCGATGCGGAGAAGAAGCTCGCATACGTTGGGGGAGGAGCCGTCTGGAAAACTGTGGATCTTGCTGCTATTAAGCACGGTCTCGCCACGGTCGGCGGTACGGTAAACCATGTGAGTTTTTCATTTTATTCTTTTGGTTGGTTCTGTTGATCAGAAGGTCTGTTTTCTGACAGACGGGCGTTGGAGGGTGAGTTGATTGTGATCTATTTCGATAACCGTCTGATCTCGGGTTTCCTTGATTGTAAGGTTGATTGTCGGCGGAGGCTATGGATGGTTGAGCAGCCAGTACGGCTTGGCAATCGATAACTTAGTGCAGGTCAAGGAGCCTCGTTGAACGAGATATTCAAATACCAAAGGCTAAACTCTATTTTACAGGCTACAGTCGTTGTTGCGGACGGGCGTATACTGACCGCAAGTGATACCGAGAACTCCGATCTCTTTTGGGGAATTCGGGGTGGTGGAAGTAACTTCGGGGTGGTGACCGAGTTTGTCCTGAAGCTCTACCCACAAAGGAGTACCGTGTACTTCGGGCCTCTTATCTTCCCCCCTCCTATGATTCCCCAAATTGGTGTTGCCCTCGACGATTGGTGGAATGCCACAAAGGCAGGTGTAGGGGAGAGTGTCCTCGGAATGCTAACAAGAGCACCAGACGGTAACGTATGTCGGCTCTAGCATGTTGATATGGTATGGCAGACTAATGATTTTCCTCTAGCCAGTTGCGGTTGTTAGTCTGTTCTATAATGGAACGGCGGAGGAGGGCCGTAAACATTTCAAGGCATTTTTTGACCTGAGTAAGTTCAGGGTTCTTCGGTTTAGATCCGAACGAAGACTGACTTTACAATTGTAGAGCCGATAGCAGACCTGTCAAAAGAGATACCGTTTGAGGAACTCAATGCTGCGACTGTAAGCCTAATTCTGAATCTCAGCCCAATCAAGGTTCTTTTGTTCAGTGCTACTGGATGTACAGAACCACATGGCGATTCCTGGCTTGAACTACTACATGACGGGAACTCCCTTGTCCAGCAAGTTGTCCAATGATTTTACCATCGAGCATTTGGAGAAGACTGTAGCCCTTTCTGAGAAAGGCGGCATTGAAACTGCTATTCTCTTTGAATGGTGGCCCAACAGGCAGATCAATAGCGTTGCACCTGATGCGACACCCTACCGCCGTAATCTCAATGCCAATTCCCTTATCATTGTGACTTGGAAAGAAGAATCACAGGAATTGGCTGAGCGGGCCAAACAAGCTGCAGCCTCGATTAAATCATTCATGCCCGAAGGTCAAGGATACGGCAACTACAACATCAGTAAGTACTATTGATTCTCTCAAACCGAAATTTCAACTGTATCAATGTTGACGCTTGTCCAGCCTTACAGGACGAAGGCCCACAGCAGTCCGGTCCTACTGCAGGAAAAGCTCATGGTCTGTTTGGCGAGTACTATCCCCGGCTACAGGCGGTCAAAAAAGAATATGATCCCGACGTGATATTCAACAAATGGTTCCCAATCACTCCCGCGTGATTTCGGCCATGTTGTTGCAGAGTGATTGAAAGAAATTTGAAGAAGTGGTAGAGCAACGTTTGTAGAATATGTCATGGATATCAGACCTGTACAGAATATACATCCAATGGTGAACACATCCTGACGTGCTTTGAGTCTACATAATTGCAACAATTTGCAAACTTGAGACCTATATCATCTGCAAATCGTGCTGACGAGAAAAACATGAGGTCATCAATAATCATGCTCGGGGTCGGTGCGAAAAGTAGCCGGGCTTGGGGAGAACATATACTTTGCGGGGTATACCATGGGACATAATCATCACCACCGAAACATCTCGTTCTTGGACCACCATGAGTACACATCCAGTTGTCGAATTCACTTCGCCCTCATCATGGGCAATGGTATGAAAGAATAGCTTTCGATGAACAGGCTTTGGACTCATTACGCGCCAGGTTGAGGACAAGTTCTCACCGTTTGGGAAGGAGACATTGGCGAAACTCGTCAACTTCATGAAGGTACGCAGAGCTTCAGCGTTTGTTTTTGTTCGATGGTTTATATCAGTATACTCGCGTTCTGCTCAGGAGGATGTCCTGCCTGCTGTCAGGGTTGCACACGCACAGCTCCCAGATGACCCAGTGTTGCGTTGGAAGACCGTTATTCCTGTTGTCGGTGAACTGAAGGCGAAAGCGAAATCTCTTGGACTTTGGAACCTGTTTCTGAGCAAGGCTCACTACCCAAATCACGGTGTACCGTTGACCAATCTCGAGGTGAGCTCGTCGTCGGAGTTGGGTCACAGTCGCGCCTGATACCTCATTTCGTGAAGTATGCTGTCATGGCGGAAGTGCTGGGCCGTGGTGGTCAGATGGCCTCAGAATCAGTGAACTGTTCTGCGCCAGATACGGGAAACATGGGCACGTGTTCATCTCCATTGTCGTTCTTTCAATGCTCATTCCGACCCCAGAGGTTCTTGCAAGATATGGTTCACCAGAGCAGCAAGAAAAATGGCTCCTCCCACTCTTAAATGGGCAAACACGCTCTGCATTTGCGATGACAGAGCGTTTCGGTAAGTGTTTCGTACTCTGATCATCAGAGTCCAGTTATGTACTCCTTTCCCAGTCTCCTCGTCGGATGCAACCAACATCAGAACGTCCATACGACAAGAGGGTGATGAGATTGTTATCAACGGACACAAATGGTACAGTTCCTTCGTCGCGGACTTTCTCGAATCCTATCTTATCCTTCAACAGGTGGATCAGTGGCGCTGGTGACCCGAGATGTGCCCTCCATCTCGTTCTGGGAAAGAGCGACCCCAACAATTCCGACCGTTATCGTCAGCAGAGCATTGTTATCGTCCCTGCGAATACTCCGGGAGTGACGGTTGTACGACCCATGAAAGTATTCGGTTATGATGACGCTCCCGAGGGTCACAACGAAATTATTTACGACAATGTCCGGGTCCCTCTCAGCAACCTCGTCTTGGGTTGGGGTAAAGGTTTTGAGGTACAAGTCGCTATTCACGGTATATACCTGATGTTCGTTAACTCTTCTTTCAGATTATTCAAGGTCGACTCGGGTGAGTTCGCAGGCCGTTTTGTGCATCAGCGTTTCCTCAGATTCCCTCTATTAGACCTGGGCGAATCCACCATTGCATGCGCTCTATTGGTGCTGCGCAAATGGCTTTAGATCTCATGATCCAACGTGTCACGGATCCTTCACGAAAGACATTCGGCAAATATTTATACCAACACGGTGCGCTCTTTGGTACAATTCTTACGCTACATTCTCTGATATATGTGTTGTACCAGGTACTGTTGTCGCAGATATCGCTAAATCCCGCGCGGAAATCGAATCAGCTCGTCTTCTAGTCCTGAGCGCAGCGTTGCAGGTATGCCGTTCCTTTACTTGAAATCTGCACGTCGAACCCTGAATTGGTATCGGTAGATTGACAAGGCCAGAGCAAAAGGTGCCATGAAAGAAATCGGAATCGCGAAAGTAATGCTTCTTTATCTCACTATATTCTCAAGGATACTCACTGTTACCGAATAGTTTGTGGTTCCCTCGATGGCACTTCAAGTTGTTGACCGTGCCATGCAGGCCTTCGGCGCAGAGGGTCTGAGCCAGGACCAAGTTCTGGCTAGTACTTATGCTCAGCTACGAACCCTCCGATTCGCAGATGTGAGTTGTCCAATTCCTTCGACCCCCAATCTCACTAACTTCCGACACTCCCAAGGGACCCGATGCTGTATGTATTTTGCGCCTCTAGTCGTTGTGAAGTGCCTCATTCTTGATTTTTTCTTTAGGTTCATATTCAACAAATTGGTCAGCGAGAACTCAAACGTGCACCAGCTCTTGTCAAGCAGACCGCAGATATCAAGAAGAAAGAGAAGATACTTTTTGAGAAGTATGGATTGAAACAGCATTTGTGAGGATACTGTTCACGCCGTATGGATTTTTTTTTTTGGATTTGTTCAAAATGTTATCGTGTCCTGTATCATTGCTTTCTCTGACAACATCTTGGAATATAACGATACCTGAAGCGAAGTCATTAGCTTCATTGGTCCATTATTGAGTACGGATTGTGATGCTGCATGGAATAGAAATTCGACTCTCATTGAGCCTGCGAAAGCGCTTTACTTTAAGCGCCCGACCCTGATCCGCGACCTGAAACTCTCACATACTTTATTCACGACCCACCGCCAGCTCGACGTCCGACACAGCGAGGAATAATGTCGACCTCGGCAATTCGACAAGCCCTACGCCGCTCAGCATCTTTGCGAAGATGTAATTCTACTGCGTCCTCAAAACCTTCGGGTTCAAATATCAAAATTAAACCAACCCATGCCTCATTACCTCCCCAGAAAATGCGGGCCCTCGTCTCACTATATCACCAATCCGAGAGTTTTATCACGCTCGAAAACCTTGACGAGGCTATCGACGAAGCATTCATCCGAAATGCTACTCCTCAAAATATTCGCGAGCAATCATTCTATGAACTCAAAGCCATTCTCGCATCGAAGAAGTTGTTACCAAAAATTGGCAGCGGGAGGGATATCACGAATCTCGCCGGTTATGATACCGTGAACACCTCGTGGAGCGACCCGAAGGTCAAGAGGGATATCGAGGTGCAGGGAGCGTTATATGGTATCGAGGGGTTGGGGAAACCTGGCTATGAGGTATTGGAAGAGGAGCATGAGAGGATACAGGGCCATTTGAGGAATGACAAGAAATCATAGGTATGTCGTGTTGTGCTGTGGTTTGGCTCGCCTTGGCTGAATGGTTCGCGTAGGACTGCTTTCAGTTACCATTCCAGTATTAATTAATATTGGAGACCTGGCTCTGGTTGCATTCGCATGGGACACGATGTGGATTTGCATTACAGCCCTCTTCATGCACAATAAAACAAGTTGGGGGACCCTATCCTCTTTTCATATTCCTCACGATGCACCTTGATAACCAGTTCCACAGTCCAAATTGCGGGGTCAGTCGACCCTTGGGCTACAGTACCGCTTTTCCGCCCTTCAAATACCCAAAAATCGTGGCTTTAGACTCAATGTTGTAATACGGGGGGTCCCTGTTCAAGATCAACGGCGATGACCGGGACCCTAAGACTCTCACCATTATTCCCTGAGGAATGAACTTCGTCGGTCGGCGGTCTCGCAGTTAAGGGACTACAATGGAAATGTCGTTGTTTTTGGATCCGCAAATCTCCTTGTGGGTCGTCTGTCCGAGTCCCAGAAGTATGACGTCAGTTGTCTTCCCCCTCACAAGCAAACCATCATCGAGAGGCCTACGAGGGATCTCCGTGTTCTCATGGAAGTATCATTTCGACCATGCGGGCATCATGTTGGTCGGACCGCAACTTTGTCAAGCCTGAGGCTGTAGGGCTCGCGTAGTGCACGAGGCCCTTCGCAGCACCGTTGGCCACCACGATCTGTAGGTTAAGGATTATTCGTATAATAAGTAGACGCTTCCAATCCTCCCTGTCTTCGAAGAATACCCAGGTTCTGATCATCTCGACGATTATCGGGTAGGCGATTCACAAGCACACGCCACACCCTGGGGATAAAGATGGGCGCATGGGGGAGAGGTGCTGCTGGTGTCGTTGACATGTGTATAAGCGTCCTAAACGTTTTGTATATAGACGAAAACAGGTGTGTTACAATTGCTAGGTATTGGTGAAATCGTTCATGAGAGTACAAGCTATCACGGCATGTGGTCGTCGTGCCCCCACTCACAGGTAATCTATTGTGTGGGATTGAGTCCGAGACATTCAGGGAGTGTCTGTTCACAAGGACCCAGAAAGAGGAAATCTGCACTCTCCGTACCAGCCTCCTTATCGAGGTTGAAGACTGCTGCCTTTCCCTTGTGCCTTCGGACTTTGTATGCATAACTAGCGGCTGGATAGACCTGCGGTTTTATGGACGTGAGATTTCTGAGACAATGTTGCACTATCGGTTGCGGAGAGACTGACGGTAGATGAAGTCCCGACCACAAGGCAGAGGTCCGCCTTTCGAACCAGTTCATTTATCACGTCAAGATGCTGTGGCATTTCCCCAAACCAGACCACGCCAGGCCTTGCAAGTTCACCACATTTTGAACAACGAGGAAGCTTTTCGACTGGGATATCATCTTCTATTGTACCCGCCTCCACATTCTCTTCTGTTCCGCCTAGTGCCTCACAGATGGGGGAGTTGAAGTTCATCTCTGCATGGCCACAATTGGCGGAGGTGCATTTCACTTCGAAGAGTCGGCCGTGCATCTCCAACATGCGAGGTTGAGCAGGCTTCGGTGGTGTGATTTCATGGGTTGAGATATAGCTGTCCCAAGCGCGTTGACTGAGACCGTCGACGTTCTGGGTGATGAGTGTGAATGTGGACCCCGGGCAATCGTATGACGGATCGATTCAAGTGAGAATTGTACCAGAGCCAGGTGTGCCCCATTTGGCTGTGCCCTGAGTGCTCTAACATACTAGTTGGTACACATGGTAGATATCCCATATACGTTCCGAGACAGACGTACTTTTCGCGTCTGTAATGGTAGAATTGCCAGACTCGGGAAGGTGATTCATTGAAAGCTTCGGGAGTAGCTAGACTCGTTGAGTCGTACTTCCTCCACATACCACCTGCACCACGGAAGGTGGGGATACCTAAGGGTGTATCAAAGGAGTAAGTTAACATTTCCAGAGATTCCGACTCCTCTGAAGACAAACCCGAAGCAGCAGAAAGACCTGCGCCCGCAATTGCAATGATACGTTTTGATGAACGTAAGACTTCACGGAATGCTTCCATATCTTCAGAAGGCGGTACTACAACCCTCTCCGGCTTGGTCTTCGACATCAACACTGGTGTTTGGCAACTGGATTACAATGGTTAAAAGCGATGGTGAATTGTTTCTTCTATCAGGTCCAAGCCCAAGCCCGATCCCATCCACATTTGGTTGATGAGTCGATCGATCGGCCGCGTTGCCGAGGTGTTGCCAAATTTGGGTCATGCTTATTTGTGCAGATTTTTCTCGCAGCTTCTCCAGAGGCAGTGACTTGACTCAGACCCAGTACATTAGCAGCCTTCTTCTCTTTTTCGCTTTCTCCTCACTTTGAACCCACACCACCACTACTGTTACCAACTCGCCGCCCTCTACTCTTTTACAACAATGGCCAAATCTACCCGCTCAAAAGTAAAGCGCCATTTCCGCGCGAAAAAACGTACAGAAGGCGTATATGCTGCCGCTGAAGCAGCTCGACTCAATCGACTGCACAATCGAATCAAAGGTCTCACTACGAAAGGGGAGGAGATCGAAGACATAGCTTCCAATATGAGCGATGAAGAGGAAGACCAGATGCGAGGTTTGTACGACGTTCTGGGTCTCTTTGATCCTGAGGCCATGTCCTCGGAGAATATGGAGGGGCTTTCGAGAATGATGACTCAAGCGAACAATTCTGCCCCTCGCTCTGGTGCTCAGTCCGATGCATATGGACTGTCTACTCGTAGGAGTCGTAGGAACAGGAACCAAGGGGGACAGGATATGTTTAATCATCTTTTCAATTGAGCCGAATGACGCTCATGGTACCAGATGATTGACCTCCTTTTCTTCTTTGTAGATGACGAACAACGACCTGCTGAGACTGCTGGAGATGGTGCAGGTTCGTCCCCTTATAACTCGTCAATGTCCATTTCCCCGAATAATACGTCGTATCGTGTCGCTCGAATAGGAGATACCATGGACCTTGATACCCAATCACAACCCGCCGAAGAGGCATCAAAGAAAATTTCAACGCATGGCCCTCGTGGCTCACGGAGGGAACAATGGAGAGAATCGAAAGGAATGACCGCAAGACCACAACGGAAAGGAACAAACCGACAGGGTGGACTTGCAGCGAGGAGAAAAGCTGGTCGATCTCATAGAAGGCGATAATTATCCTTACATTGTTCTTTCTCTTATTTGCATGATTTGTTTGTTACGCCGCTTATTGTAGTCTATGATGAAGCTCTCTACTGTACAAGAATGTACTTTACTTGGGCCACATTCTCCTCCTCCCAAAATTCACCCGTCCTGGGGTGATGTTCTACTACATTATTACTCCCAATTACAAGACTGTTCGATACTTGCATGGCCAAGAAAGAATCGTTAGTACAAGAGGGCTCCTACACCATCTTTTCCGCTTCATCGGCGCCAGTGTCCGTCCCTGACCCTTCATCATCGTATTTTGTACTCGTAGATTTCCTTGGTGCTGATTTTAGACGCAAGGTAGCTTCTACTTTCTCATCTAGAGACACTGGGCTCAGAGGCATTGACTTTGGACTTGAAGGCAGACTGGATAAATAGTTGTTAGTTGCTGTACGAACACCACTGAAATTATATTGCGATCTTACGCACCTAAAATCTTCCATAACAAAGTGGTCAGTCGTCACTACCACCTCAGGACGGCGTGGCATCGTGTGACGCTTTGATGCCATCGACGAGAAACGGAGGGACCGACGACGCTCTGATGTGACTGGGGTCTCGTGTATATACACATCAGCCTTGTTGAAGACCTGGAGACGAACAACAAGTCGGCATGCTGCGATTGCGCTGTAACCAACTATTCAGTACCGGAACACAAACACGAAGCGAATTCGGATTTGAGGGGACTCACGCTACAGTCGCCGCTGGTATCTGCACGTAAGATGGGTCAATGTATAGCACGGAGAAATGGTAAAAATGCGTGAGAGCTCACAGTTGTTATTCTGCATCATGCGGAAACCCTGATCGTTAGCCTGGTGAAAATTGCACAACGGAAGAGAATATGCGTACACGTTCATTATAGCTGTATTCATTACTTTAGCAAAAACAAGGCAGCAAGAACACGGATGTACTTACGATTTAGGTTTAGCACATTGAGAATCTATTGACGGGGGGCGGAGAATGTGTTCAGTCCAAGCGTAGAGTTGAAATTTGGTTACGTACAGCAGGAACCGCATTGCAAGCGAATGTGATGACAAAGTAAACAAGTCCATCGCGGAAGAGTAAGTTCCAGAGATCAGATTTGGTGTGGTGTTTGCGCAACAAAGCGAACATGCTGAAGCACATAATTGTGAAGTCAACACCCATTGCTGTAGTGTCACAAACGGTAAGCGGTGGTAACCAGCATTGTAGCGAAGTCAAGACGTACTGGTGAAGAATCCCACATTCAAGAATACGTGTTCGGTGCTGGTGACAATACAGCTTCCCTGTTGCGAGTTCCAGTTGGCATCAACAATAAACATTCCTCGCCAGAGTATCGCCCAGTGCGCGAGGCACATGATGCCAAGTGGGATTATCACAGCCCACTTGCGCTCCCAGAGAGCGATTCTAGACGTGAGACAATGAAATGTAAGCGGGTATCCTACAGGGGACTGAAACTTGGTGTAACACCCACGTCCGTATCATCAGGGACGTTGAGGCATTGAGGATGGCCAGGTTACCCGTTACCTGTTGAATGCGCTGTTTGTACGGGAAGTGGGCACCTAGGCTCGGAACGTACCGAATTGAAGATGTACAAGGCATTGCAGTTGATCTACTTCAGTGGTCAGGGGTGGTTTCGGTGAGGATAACCCGGCCTCACGCACTTCCTTAGTGACGGACAGGGACAGAACCCTGATAGAAACATGAGCCTATGATTATGGGTGCAATATCCTAAACGGTAAACTTACAGCCCGACCAAAGCCAGAAGCATGCAGTAACGGCATAAGAAGTAGAAAACTTCAAGAAACAATCTTAGTATACATGCTTCGACAAGGCGAAAACAATGTGCAGACTCACTCTGTAAATCGGATGTCAGCTACTAGGTGTAGAACCACAAGGATGGGAGTCTTACCAAAGGCCAGGTGAACTTGCGTTTGCGTGTAATGATAGACAATTCAAAGTCCCAAGTAGTCGCGAACTCCCAAATAAAGATACCAAAGAAGACAAAAATGACATTGACGAAGACACCTATGAGATCACCAGTGTGAGTGACGTTTATGGCATTCTGTAGATCCCCCAGTGACGCACGAGAGTCCTTGGTCACCTCCTCTGTAGAATTCCAGTCGGCCATCGGTACTATACCTAATTATGGTGACCACCAGACGGGAGGGTGAAATCGAAGGAAAGGAGCGAAGGGGGGAGAGGTAACCGACAGGGTCAGTGGAGACGACAGGATAGCATTCACCATGCCATGGTTTTAAAGGATCTGGAAAGCGAAGAAAAAATGAGCATATGCAAAACGCGGTAACATGGGAGAAGCTGATTTGCAAAGTTCTGTGACTTTAGATTTCTAACGTCCCGACCGAATCCATCCTCGAGTGGTTCTCACATCTGTCAGAGAATTCCAGCGCCACAAAGCGCGTCCACCCAATTAATGCAGCCCATGCCATTGCCTCGTCCTCCGTAGCGTGGCTTCCTCCGCTTGCTTTCGGTTGCGTCGATGGCAATTGATGTGGTTAAGATAGGTGATCACGCTAATATTCCAGCTGCACCTCGACTGTAGTCAATGAAAATCACCACGCCGGTGTCGTGTAATGCCTGCACTTTCCCTCGCCGGATCAGGGTCGGCACATCTCCCGACCGACGGCAATTCTTTTGGCGCATAAAGCCTGTCCTGCAGTTGTGACTGTCAGACGGTTCTCAGACATGTTGTGATTACGGTAACCGACCTGCCTCGCTGTCTAATTCCTCGAAGCAGGGAAGTCCAAGTCACACATTTTCAGGCATCTGTGCAGCCTTGCTGGGACTTTCCCTGGTGTTGGGGACTAAATGACGCATTTCCAAAGCACCCAAGGTCTGGGGGCAACACAGCATAAGTCCTGAGAGTCCATTGTACTCCAGGTGGGAGGGGACCCATTGACGATCTATGACCGCTATTTCAGCCTCGCTTACACTCGCAGAGCTGGACCTCATAGGATATAAAGCCGTTCCTGTCGGTACAACACCAGATGATACCCCAGAGGGCCGGGGACCTGTAATCTATATTGTGGCAATGGTTTCAACGTTTCGTAGGAAAACGTCAAATTCTTCTTTGAGTTTCGAGCCGATTCGGGTGCTCACATGTTCAGAAGACAGCGTCAAGGGTCTATTGACATTAAAGCACAATGTACATACTTTTACGGAGTCCTTCTAACTGAACCAAGTAGCCACATTGCCATCTGCACCAGCACTGATAAGCCAGGGCTGCCGAGGAACCCATTTCACCTGTAGGACACCCAGACCTTCTTTGATCTGGTGTCCCCGTAGGATTTTGAGTGGGACTATGAGCGGATCGGTCATTAGGTCATTGTAGACCCTGGAGTGAAAGATTTGGATAGATCCGTCATCAGATGAGGAAGCAAATAATGGATAGGTTGGGTGGAAATGAAGAGAACGAATAGCACGACTGTGGTATCTGGAAGAAACGCCAATGTCAATGAATGTCAAGGGAAGCATATCGGGCGCAGAAACACATGGAATAGACATACCGTAAGATTTTGTAAGGTTTGTCACTGAGTTCGAGGTCGAACCAACATAATTTGCGATCGTAGCCTCCAACAATGAGATGGTCTCCCAAAGGGTGGATATCCATTGATGAAATCCATTTGATTCCGGGTTGAAGCGTTTTCAGAAGCTTTTGCTCCGCAAGGTTATACATTCGGACATATCGTTGTGTCTGGATCATGGCGTCTCAATACTTACATCTATTGATCAAGTCCAGAAATTGAAAAGGCTTACGGAGACGAAAAAGTGGGGTTTTGTGGGATGGAACAGAACAAGCTGCACGGTCCCCTTGATCTTCTTGAAAGGTGCTTGCGAATGACGCCGAGAGAGTTGATGAATCCAGACGCCACCCTGCCCTTCACCACCCGCTGTCAGAGGTCGAAGGTAAGGAATGCTGTCACAGATCATGCCAACATGGGTTCAGGACTTACAGACTGTGGCCAGATAATCACCACGACGGTGCCATGTGATCTGCTTTGGTACCCCAGATGATGGAGGAAGTTCGACAGTAAGGATAGGTTTTTCGGGGGCGAATGCAGCCGCAGAGATGGAGGTCCATTTGACTGGTGAGGGATGGGCCGGTTGGGGAGGGAGTGTGGCGGGTGTGAGGAGGTCGAGAGTGGCAACTAAGACATTGGATGGAAGGTTTGGAGGAACCATGAAATGCAAGTGATCCTCTCTGGAACAGATTGTCGAGTTTCCAGGCAGTATTGTCAGGAGAAGAAGCGAAAATGAATGAACGGAACCACTTACATCCCGACAACAAAGAAACTGACATCGATCCGCGGAGACCATTCAATGGCCCCGATCTTACCAGTCAGCTTCCACCTCTTGACCTCCTTTCCGACAGTAACCTCCCAAAGGCTGACTACACCACCCTCGTCTCCGCTAACAACCCAACCACCGTCGGGGCTCACACTAATACTCCTCACGCGTTTCTCATGTGCAAGTGAGAGCGACTTATACACAGGGAACGGCTTAAGACTACTCGGGCTTGGTAGTTTGGGTATCAAGCTATTCGGGTCAATCTGGAGCTTTGTGCGTTGAATTCTGGGTGCCAAGTATAGATCTAACTGTCGACTGAACCTCTGCTGTATGAATTGGTCATATGCAGGGACGAGTCGCAATGAAGAATACTTCTGAGGAAGGTAATCGCGTTCGCGATCTTCTTTGTCGGTCTCCTCCCACTTCTTCTTTTCTTCTTCGGTGGGTAGATACTCTTCAGGGGGATTATATGACTCTGCGTGAGTTGGGAGACGTGGTTTCGGGGCGGGAAGTGGAGCCGGATGGGTGGAAGGTTCCTCATTCCATATTGCATAGAACTGGGGTTTATCGGATGTTGTTTTGGGTTTGTTGGGTAGGATGCGTCCCTGGCGGATGGCCCTCACGATTTTCATAACCTATGACAATTTCTGTCAAGTCGGCGCAAGTACAATAGAATCTGACGCATACCTTCTGCTTCTCCCATTTGCTTGGCACCCATCTCCGCTTGGGTTCTGGTGCACTTGAGAGAGGCATGATTTCTTCCTTCCCTTTGCCGGTAAACCACTCGACAGTCGGCTCATATGGGTCGTACTGCGCGTCCGGGTTCTCATTTTCCTGCAGTCGGCGGATTAGATCGAGTTCCTCGGAGGTCAGAGGTTTGTCTGATTGTGCCTTCTTGTCGAAAGCAGTTGTCCTGGGTGAATATATAGTGAGGCATTCCTATATGGGATGAAGTGACAATACCAGGAATTAGGGTCATCTACGGTCTCGAGGAACTTGTCCAACTCGTCCCCTCGTGCAGGACGTAGGACCTTCTTGCCATTAATATCGTATCCCACATGCGGTAGATCATCGTACCAATGCATGGGTATGTTGCCGACACGATTTGGGGTCTACCGGGACAGCATTAACCAAGACCGGCAGACAAATGAATTTGTTCCCCGCACCTCTTCTGTTGAAGAGTCTGAGTCGTAGTCAGGCTCTATAGGAGGGTAGACCCGTTTTGGTTGTCCAGTGATATCTGAAATGACCGTCTTGGCTTTTGGGAATATTCGAAGCTCATCGTCTGAAATGTCCTCTGAAGCATTGTCCTCGCTCTCATCCTCTTCATCTTCTTCGTCCTCTTCGCTTTCACCCTCATCCTCCTCTTCAGCATGCCCATCTTCATCGCTGTCCGACCGGGGGTCTAACTCAGGGAATTCGTCGACCTCTCCTTCTGACTCTTCTCCTCCAGACTCGTCTTCGCTACCCAATTCTAACCCAACATTTTGAGGAAAATAAGTTTCGAGAACATCTTCTTCATCTTCCACGACTTTTCGTTTTTTCTTGAGTTCCTTGACGACCATAGTACGAAAAAGAATCAAAGGTGGGGTTTAGAGAGTATATCGAGGACCAGAAAGCGAGGCTTTCTCGTCGATCGTCTTGAATTGAAGAAGTGGAGAATTATTGCTTTCCCACGGCAGAATCTTGGAAGTGATCTTCAGCCACCCACTCAATGGCCACTCTGTTGCAGTCACCGACGCGTTCTCCGAACATATTTCCATCTCTTCGTAGAATCCCTTTGATACCTCCATCTATTGTCACCATACAGACTGATTCACGCGTCAAGGGATACACAGAACTAGTTTGACTTAGTAAGATGGTAAATTACGGTGGAGGTACTGTACAGAACCCGATTTATTCTCGCGAATTGTACTCACCTCACCCAATAGACGAAGTGTCTGCTCTGGTTCTCGATATTGGAACCTCAACACTCCGAGCTGGTTACGCTGGAGATGATACCCCAAAAGCGATAATTCCTACCTGCTATGGCTTTAAAAAAGAGCCTCCCACAGCAGACGCAGATGTTCAGATGGACGAGAATCCGACAGAAGGCGAAGCACCTAAACAGCCAGCTGAGGGAAAGACCGCGATGTATATTGGGAATAATGGGCCTTCAATATGGAGAGAGGACATGGAGGTTGCTTTTCCCGTACGAGACGGCCTAAGTACGTTAATGAACCTTCATTGAGATCATATGGAGCCACTGAACAATCTATATATCTCTGTAACCCTAGTTCAAGATTTCCCTCCCATTCATAACCTCATCTCACACGCATTCCGAGACGTCATGCGTTGCAATCCATCAGACCACCCTGTGCTAGTCACTGAACCAGCATGGAATACACCTGCAAATCGCGAACGGATGGCTCAAATCATGTTTGAAGAATTCCAAGTCCCTGCATTCTACATCGCCAACACTGGCGTTTTGAACGCGTAAGAAGGCTTTCACTCTCGTATCTATATTGCGTGCCTCTTTGACACTCTGGCTCGGTTGGGTAACGAAGATTTGCAGCAGGTAAAGGCTCTGCATTGGTGATTGATATCGGGCAGAGTACCGCGAGCGTTACGCCTGTCGTGGATGGATTTGTTTTGCGAAAAGGTGGGGTCGAATTATCTCGTGTGTATGACTATCTGACCTCTCACGTCAATTATAACTTCAGGCCTCGTACATTCGGCATTACCCCAGCTTGTTCAAGCGCATGCTCAACACCTCCTCACCTCATCGTCCGGTCGACCTGGAATCCAACTACTACCCCATCAACTCATTGCCAACAAACAGGTGACACTCACACTGTTTCACGCCATTCGTTATTAACTGACATTACTCGCAGGCTGTAGAACCCGGCCAGCCCCCTCGGTTCACCCTGAGGCAAGAAAGGGTGGGCGGTACCACTGACACTTGGAGACGCTGGTATGAAGCTCGAGAAGTCGAGGAATGGACACAGAGTGTCGCTGGTGTCTTGGACCAGGGTTGGAACGAACAGTCAGTTCGATTTATCTCGGATGCAATACCTTCATCTTTCTCGTCATTGGAACTCAACATTTCAACTGCTCAGGGCGGCTTCTACTCGCGGTCCAAGGCACTACGAGTTCCCCACAGGCTACAACTACCTCTTCGGATCGGAGCGATTCACAGTCGGCGAGCAATTCTTTGTGCATTCGCCCCAACTAGTTGTCAGTATTCCTCTTTCCCTTTTGTGTTTTGACCATCATACACCTATCAGTTCTCTGATCTTCTATGCATAGGCCTCGAACCCTAATTTACCAAAAACCATACCAGCATTAATCAGTAGTTCACTAGGGGCCTGTGACCCAGATCTCCGACAGGTTCTAATGGGCAATGTCGTACTCACAGGCGGAGGGAGTCTGTTCTCCGGTTTCGCCGAACGTCTCAACAACGAACTCTCTCGAAACTTTGCCCACGTACGTCCTCTCTTTGTTACCAATACACCCTTACAGCTCAGACCCTTGACTGGGCATTCTTAATTTACTGCATTGCAACGGGAACTGACCCATCTATCTATCTCGATGTATACAGGTTAAAATTCACGCCCCAGGAAATCCAACTGAACGTCGATATGGTGGCTGGCTCGGAGGAAGCATCCTTGCAAGTTTGGGTACATTCCATCAATTATGGATTAGCAAAGAAGAATGGCAGGTACGTCATCTCCCCCAAACCATATACACCCTTTTTCTCCTCCGCCTCCTCATGTGGTTCTCCTTTACTGATCGGATTATTAGGAACATGGCCCCGCCATTGTTGGACAGCGGTGTAAGTAAAATCGAGGGAGTGCTCGTATTTGTTGTATGTACATTGTGTGGTGCATCATGCTGTGCGCCCTTACTCTCCTACGATGTCATTTCTGCTTTCTTCGTTCGTTCTTTGAGGCGCATACTGTACGTGTGCGTATGGTACACCAGTCATGACCCATGATGAAATGGCGTCCTTCGGATTTTATCAGCGTCCGATTATCGCGTGGCAAACCAATCTCATCACAGAACGCAATACGCATATGGATCGTTGTACAGTATGTCAGTATCTGATACCGGTATTCGAGAATGAGAGACTCGCAACATCGAAACCGCCGTCGCAAATCGAAAGAAGACAAGGACCGGGATCCATCCCGTCAGATAAGGTTTAATCAAGAGGAGAGCTCGCGATCGTATAAACAAGTCAACGCTACATTTCTGGTTTTGTAAGAACAAGACTATCGAATCGTATCGATGGATGGATGGATGGATGGCCATGGATGTAGAAAACCAAGAGGTACTGGTATGTACACACACCCAAAGACAAGGGGAGAAAGGGCCGACGCAACGCAAAATTACACAGGATACACCGATTGCAAAAACTGTTCAGGATACCAACTCGATCGACCTCCAAAACCCATGTACATGCGAAGTTAGAGGGAAAAAAGAAACAATACCTGCACGCACAGAAAGTATAAAAAAACACCATATACACCGAAAAACCCTAAGAGGCCAATTAGTAGAGAAACAGGACCTCGAGTGAGATTAGAAGGGAGATTCGAGAGTAAAGCTTGATCAAGCCGTAGGTAGGTAGGGTGAGGGAACGAAAGGCTAAAAAAGAACCCAAGAACAATCAAACACCTTTGCAAACAAACATGATAACAGAATGAAGGAATAATAAACAAAGAAAAGAGAAAAGAAAAAACCTATGTAGTACGTATGTACTGTTACGTTGCATAAAACCGTTTTTGCTCGACCTGGGGAAGCTCCGCTTCCCTGCGCCGCGCCCCTTTCCTATAAAATAGAAAGAGTAACCCTCCGAAGATCCAGGACGTCGCCATAGGAAGTGTGGACGGATGGGTGGGGGTGGTGGTTAGGAAGGAAGATGGGAACCAAGATTTGGAAGGGAAGGTAGATAGTGACAGTCAAGACCATCACATTGACGGAACAATCAAGCAAGTAGGCATGCTGGAAACGAGAACAGACAGAGCGACCTCAAGTGAAAATAGCGATGTATTCGGTGTGAGCCATGGTGAGGCCAATTGTGGGACTTGTAAACGGGCGCCTCATATGGTTCCAATGATTTGAGCGGGGATGGACTCCGATTGAGGGCAGAGTGTAAAGCGAGGAATGAATCAATCGTATGCATGACGGGTGGAAATGGACTGGTGTACACGATTGGCATTCAACGCTTTTATATCCACCTATTCTGTGCCTAAACCGTTGTAGATGATGAAAAACCGGACCTCGTTTCGGGTGTCGGGAGGAATGAAAAGGAAGATGAGGATGGGCGGATGGCCGGTAGCCAATAGGGATAAAAGAGGAAGATGTCGTGAGGCTGATGGATGTGGATGTATGTGTGTCAGGA
Organism: Meripilus lineatus; assembly: GCA_027627245.1. Taxonomy (NCBI): domain Eukaryota; kingdom Fungi; phylum Basidiomycota; class Agaricomycetes; order Polyporales; family Meripilaceae; genus Meripilus; species Meripilus lineatus. The sequence continues at coordinate 962 of JANAWD010000533.1, read as the reverse complement.
AGAATTTTTTATCTGCTATGGATAAATGGATAGGGAGAGGAATGTGAACGGCGACTTGGCGATGTGTTTGATGAAGTTAACGTAGGAAAAAGATTCTGACTACGAATCAACTCAATGTCCGAGTGCAGAACTCATGGATGAAAAAAGACCATAAAAGAGAAGGAAGAAGTCAAAAGATGCGCCCGTTCAATAATTAAGTTAAAAACACACAAAAAAAGTGGGTGTGAAGGGTAACTATGTACGAACCATGAACTTTGAACCATGGGAGGAGGCAGGCCGAGGCGATGAGATGAAGAGATGAGGACAGATGTTGAAAAAGAGAGGTGGGTTTGAGAAAAGAGCACAAAATGAAAGTGTGGTTGTTGGTCTCCCAAAGAGAGGGAAATGAAGAAACGACATTCGTTCAACGCATCGAATGTAGGAAATATCGTACAAAAATCTCATCGGAATATGTTGACTGGCAGCAAGGTCTTCAAAACATCGATCTCCCGACCTCGCATGATAGGTGGAGGTTCCGCCTAGTAAGCTTCGACTTCTCTCCTCTCGCGAGCGTCAAGGAGTGCGCCTAAAGCGCCGATGGCCTTACGCCTGCTCCTGGTCGCAAAGTTCTTGGGAAGGAGCTCATCGTGGTTGGAGGGTGGGCCCCTGGGCTGGCGAACGGGTGTCACGACCCTCTGAACAAACGCAGGGGTGGCGGGAGCAACAACGGTGACTGCGGGAACTGTTCTACCAATTCCAAGACCCTCAAACAGCTTCTTTGTGGCTTCCTCGCGAGGAGAAAGTGGCGGGGGCATCTCAGTTGACGAGGCTGTTCGAGGGGGTGCTTGGAGAGGAGTTGGACCTCGAGGAGACCGAGGAGCTATCATCTCCATCAGTGCCATCGCCGGTGACGATAGCAACCGAAGTGAGCGGTTCAGAAGCGGCCGCAGTGAAACGCAATGGGGAAGGGCGAGTCCGGAGAG